>MJUU01022332.1:49487-85260 GCA_002080025.1 Modiolus philippinarum | reverse complement strand
ATAATAAAGATTCTACAGTCAAATATGTGAAAACAACCAATTTAACCCCTTTTGCCCCTTTTTCTAAAACGGGCGGGGCCACGAACATAAAATTATAGCCCGGTCTAAAGCATGTGCCAAGAAACATCAGACTAAAATTTGAAAATGATCTGTTCACTGGAACCAAAGTTATGCTGTCCACAGACACAAAAATACCCAATTTTACCCCTTTTTGGCCCCTTTTTCTGAAACGGGTGGGGCTATAACCCCGAAATTAAAACCCGGGAGAGCCATTATGCCAAGAAACCACATACTGAAATTTGAAGATGATCCGTCCACTAGAAACAAAGTTATGTTGGCCGCCGACGCCGACGACTGCGCCATAACATAATACGACCGCAAAATTTTTGCGGTCGTATAAAAACTGCATCGAGATCTGTCAGAAAATTTACTTGGCACCATTTGCGCCTCAGTCTTGTTACTCCAAAACAATAAACGCTACAGTACCTTAAATCCGTCAATGTCCTCAAGCTGCGCTTTTTTATAAGCAATTAATAAAACAAACCCCATTTCAATAAATAAATTAATTTAAAAATTCTACCACCAAATATTTATATCCACCTTTTAAACCCGTTTTTGTCCCTCTTTTCTGAAAGATGAAAGAACCCAAAATTAAAACCCAAGTGTATGCATGAGCTATGTAACATCATACCAAAAATTTGATAATGATCGGTTCACTTAAACCCAAGTTTCAATGCTCACAGATGCTGATGCCGACGCCTAAATTTTTGTCAGTCGGATAAAAACTGATAGACTATTTAAGCCGGCAATAACAGTACATTGTTTGAATACCCTAGGGCGTCAATCGTAGATTTGACGGTCAAAATAAGATTGACGCCCTCCAGTATTCAGATAATGTACTGTTATTGCGATTGTAATGCAATAGTTTATTTGTAACCATATAAGGAACCAGGAGATACAGGGGACCTTCTTTGTCCCAGGTGTGTAGATGGTGGAATTGACGGTAAGCTTTGGCCAATCAAAACTTCCGTTAAATAAATGTTGCATTAGAATCAGAATTCATACCAACAATTTTTTAAAACTTGTAGAGTTTCCGGTTATATAATTATATCTTTTATGACATCAGCTGCCTTTACTCCACGGCAGAAGCAATAATTATCAATCAGACGTACAAACTTTGAAACTGCAATTTTGACCAATGATGAAGGATATGATGACATGTAGTTATCTGACCTGGCTCTACTGGGTTAACGCGCATAAAACTCTAAATGGTCTGTCTATATAGTCAGAATAGGAGACAACAGAAACAAGAGTAAATTATAAACCCAACAAAGATTAAATAACTAGCGAAAAAACCTATAAAATCCGCGGACACCAACAGATGGTCACTGTGGCTAACAATGTATGATGTTGGTCATTTCAAAGGTGAAGTTAACAGTTATCGATATATACTAACGACCAAGGTTTTATTAATTATTTCTTATCATTGAAATGATCATAATGCATTATGCACGCCACTAGTAGAAGAACGAGAAGAGTTCACATTTGCAGATATATCATGCATATGAATTATTTGCTAATTATCTGCAGCGCACATTTTTGAAGTTTTTTTTTTCTTTTTTCTTATACTCCGCAGATTGATATTTACATTGGTTAAAATGTCGATTATAAATAACATTACATAAATCCTTGACTCTATACCTTCTTGTTTTTAAATTGTTTGATGTCTAGTGTTTTTACATTCGTATATCACTATTAATTATAAGCATTCAAGATGAAATCTGATAGACAGCAATCTTAGTATTAATCAAAACATAACTGACTATTGAAAAAGAGATGGGAATTTAATGATATATTTTATGGTCCTTTTTTTTGTTTGATTTCTAGGATGGTTGTTGCATTCGATGAATGAGATGAAAAATTAATTTCTAGAATAGTTCGTCTTCTATGTTAATCAGCATTTTCCCTACCTATCAATGAATTGCTTACAGATCGAATTGTAATCACAGTCATGAATGAATAATGTCGTGTGGAAATCATAATTCCGTTTTAGTTTACTAATAACATAAATAACGACAACAACACAATACTACAAAGTATCCAGTACAAATGTATTTAACTGATTATTTCGTGTAATATTTATTTACAAAGTTGAACCCTAATCTCCGTGTACATCAAACAAATAATCTTACTTATGATGGAGAATCACATATATCTAAACCATAATTTCTGTGTAATAGCACTTTAACAAAGGTGTTACACACTTTATTTCAGGTCATAATTTGCATTTTTTTTTTCGATATCAGCCATTCAAACGCGTAAAGCATCGTTGGCGTGATATACTATTTTCAAATCTGATGACGTTGACTTCACATTACCCACAATATATGTTCAAGGAATATTCACAGAACTTTATACATGTATGTTTTCCATCCTTTTCTTTGTCACCGATCCGGGTCATTATGAATATAGGTAAAGAATGGTGTATATAGCATGATCATTTGCTTTTGACACTGGACTATTATAAATTTCTGAATATTTCAGGTCATATTATTATTCCCATATTATTATTCCTTTTTTCCTCACACACACACACACACACACATACACACACAAACGCGCAACTTTTTTCAAGACTTAATATTTATTCACATAGTATATTTTATGGCGACATTTTATCTGAATCATGGCTTGCACATCAGATATGCCCAAGATGCAACTGTTCATCAACATGTTTTCTTTAAATTAAATAAATCACAAACTCATAATATGCCAGCAGGACTGATTGCTTATGACATTGAGTAACTTCAAACCTATGCCTTTTCAAATTAGTTTAATGGTCATTTTACCCAAATCATTCTGTGCATATGTATAGTTGGGTCTCACTAATTACCGACAAGATCCGACAACAACCGACAAGAACCGTCAAGAAGTCATAATTACCGACAAAAAGTGACAGGAAACCGACATGAAGCTAGGTACCGTCAAGAAATGAATAGTATGACCAAGCTATGGTGTAATAATATATTTCTTCATGCAAAACACCATAACAAAGGACTGTCAAGAAGTCATAATTACCGACAATAAGCACTAAGAAACTTACGAAAATAAAAAAAATAAAGTCTTGAAACGGCTTTCTGAGTTTTAGAACTCGTGCCGCTGATCCATTTGTCTTTTATTTTGACAATAAAATAAGTTTAAATAAAAATAGTCTTGAAATGCATATTATGACCCCAGGTGATTATTATACAATTATGGTCTTTTGTAGAGGTCGATATGAGTTTTAATAGACCTAAAAATTAATATTGACCGACGCCGGAGGCGGAGGTTAATATTAGGATTTTTAGGTCTATTAAAACTCATATCGACAGATACAGAAGACCATAATTGTTTTATTACATAATAATAACATGCATCATCTTATTTGGTAATTGTAGGCGTTTTCAACGATTTTTTTTTTTCAGGATAACATATCTTGTAAAATTGTCATTGGTAGTTGTACATTTGTACTTACTTTTCAGTGTGCTTTCCGATCTCGTCATACGAAGATTCATGCATCAAGAAGCTATCAGTACATTATTTTAGGTTCATGACATTTTTATTTGATTTATATATATGTACAAAAATAACATGTAATATGTACTGTACATGAAACATGTAAAGAAAATCAATCAATTCTGCACCATGAACAAGTCTCCCTCCCCCAAAGTTTTGATTTTTCCATGTAATAAATAAATCATGAGAATTAGAAATTCCATCCTTTTAGTAAAACCAACCTTGCGTTACTCCGTCTGGAATTCCTGTGATAAGACAAGGAGAAATTTGCAGAACTACTAAAACGCATACCCCGACTGTGTATCACATGTTCTTAGTTTCGATCACCTTCCTGGTATTTGTAAATAGCAGTCTACTTGTTGCAAAATGCTTCTAATGTTCATAGATAACAAAAAACGTGTCCTGCTAGCCCAACGCCATTTTCTCCTTTCGATATTTGGTTTCCCGAACATACATATAATACGGCAATTCTGATTGGCCGAAAGTCGCGTGACCGCATGTAATTCTGTTTTTCATTGGCCATTTAAGACGGCGAGTCAATATCGTTTTTAAGCAGACCTGAGAAATGAAAGTGAAAGTAAAAGCGAGTCAATTCGATTTTTAATTGAATATCATGTGACAGGTTTTCATCCAATAAAATAAAACTATTATAATCATTATGTAATAAATAATAATATTCTTTTAATGCAAAACACCGTAAATATAAGAGATGTCAATATCGACAAGAAGTTGTAGGAGCCTACAAGAATAATTATATTTAGTCAAGAAATGCACAGTATGGCCCAGTTGGTGCAAAACAGTTGGTATTGCGAGAAAGGATTTCAGTCTTGTAAGATAATTTGGGGAAAAATACATATTAATGTTGTGTCGCAACAATTGAAATAAGTAATAACATATAGTATCTCCCACTTTTGGATTCAGTTTTGACAAAAGATGTATAAATTTGGTATTGTGAGAAAGGAAAAAAGCTAAAATGTAAAATATTTCAATCTTATAAGGTAATTTTGGGAAAAAAACATTTAAATGTTGTGTCGCGACATTTGAAATTAGAATCAACATATAATGTCTCCCGCTTCTGAGGTCATTTTGACAAAAGATGTATAAATTTGGTATCGCGAGAAAGGAAAAAAGCAAAAATGCAAAATATTTCAATCTTATAAGGTAATTTTTAGAGACATACATATAAATGTTGTGTTGCGACAATTGAAATAAGCACTGACAAATAATGTCTCCCACTTTTGAGGTCTCCAGCATGAACATAGGCCTCGATACGTTGGGTCAGGGATGTAGATAACAACGGGGATTTGAAACGAAGTTCGAGATCAAAGGAGACTACCCGTAGCGCGATAAAGCATGTCTGTCTCGGATAGAAATATTGAAGTAGATAATGGTAGTTGTGATTTAATTATCGCTAAAGCTCGGATAACCTATCGATGTCAGTTTAAAGAGGAAAAATCAAAAGACTAGTTATTATTTTTACATTTTTTATTTAATTTGTATTTTTATAAAGCACAAATACTCAACATTTGGTGATTTTTTAGGAACAATTCCGAACCATTTTCGATTTTTCTTATCCGGAATTTTAGGAGAATAATTGGTACTTCTGAATGATTCAAATTTCTTTTAAATTATAAATACCACTTATTTGGAAAAAATATCATTGAAAGACAGAATATAGATCTAATGCTTGAGCTATATATGATTGTTATATATTGTTTTGCTTATTTAATATTATTTTTCAAAAATTTGGGTTTTGTTGTCACGTGTCATTTTCATAATTTATCAAATACGTCGATGGGGTGTATATTTTTACAGTTTGTAAAATAAGTATTCAATGTAACCATGTAAGAAAAATCCTACCTCTCGGTATAATTCTCCTATTTTATTGAAGTAATACAGTTAGTTATACAGTTCCCTGGTTGGGTCCCGGGAGTTGGGTGCTGACGCAACATTCCATCCAAGTGCACTCCAAAAGCGTTCCTCGCGTGCACTTCGTGTGCACTTGAAAGTGATTCCATGACAGCCTAGAGTGAACTTGTGACCACTTTCAAGTGCACTTGAAAAGAAGATGCGATCGCGGGAGTCGGTTAAAAGCTCTATAGAGCTTATGTTTGTTTGTTATATTTTACATGCCGACTTTAAATAAAACTTATTTATTATTTATTTATTTATTATCGCGAAGTGCACTTGAAGTGAACTTCGTGGCAGCTTTGGATTGTTCTTAACGATTGGTCAGTTCAAAACACGTGATATTAATATGACGAAGTTAATTTTCAGCAAAAAGTATGAAAACTCGAAGAATTCATTCTCTTTTTAATTTATTTTTGATAATAAATTAAAACCAAAATGCCATTATAAATTATAGCGTTGTTAAGTTTTATTTATACATTCCATGTTTAAGTCAAATAATTTATTTAAAGACAATTCACTTCCATCAAATACCAGAAACGTATCATCAGCATATTGACTCACCAATGATTCAGTTTCATTAATAGAAATTCCATGTATATTTTTATTTGCCTTTAATTTAATAGATAGAAGTTCAACCCCAATAATAAATAAGTGAGGCGATAACGGATCCCCTTGTCTACAACCTCGTTCTAAATTAAAAAAATCAGAAATATGTCCATTATTAATAACACTACTAGTTGCTTTACTACAAAATATATTGAATCACTTACAAAACGAAGGACCAAAATTGAAACTTTCAAGAGCTTTGTTTAAAAATTCCCATTCAACACTATCAAATGCTTTTTCAAAATCTACAAGTAATAGTAATAGTAACCCAGATTTATCATGTTCTTCTAAATAGTGCAATTGTGTTCCTCATATGGTAATGCTTGCTGATATGGTGAATTTAGAATTTTTGATACTTTATATAAAACAGTAATGAAAGCATCTGAGGAACATTTTGCAATCAATGCATGAAGGGTTGATTTAAGAATTTAATTTTTTAACACTAAATTAATTTACTTATTCAAAGCATATATAAGAGATTTCCATGATCAAAACTATTTCATTACAACTTTAGACTGGTCAAGACAAATCGAGACTCTTTCAGTACTAAATCAGACTGGTCGAGACTCTTTCAGTACTAAATCAGACAGGTCGAGACTCCTTCAGTACTATATCAGACTGGTCGAGACAGGTCGAGACTTTTAAGTACAGGTTCAGACTGGTCGAGACAAGGTCAAGACTAGTTGAGACAGGTCGAGACTGGTTCAGTAAATTTCAGACTGAATCAGACTTTGGTCGAGACTACTTTGGTAATTTTCAGACAAGATGAGACTGGTCGAGCACTTTTCAGTACTTTTCAGTACAAAAAGTGCCCGTTTCAGACTTTTAGTGTTTTGTAGTGTCTATCGATTAAAATGCGATCTCACTATATATATATATATATATATATGTAAGATAACCTCGTTTTAAGTAGTGATCATCGCGACAGCTTTCAAGTGAACTTGAAGTTCACTAGTGAACGCGATAATACCTGTCATGGAATAGCTACCTATTCCAAAAAAGTGAACTTCGCGACAGCTTAGAGAACGCGAAGTGCACTTGAAAAGTGAACTTCAAGTTCACTTTAAGTGCGCTTTTTGGAACGTTGCGTCTGCACCCATCTGTATTCATATCTAGAGATCAAATAAAATTTTATTGGGTGTCTCTATGATTATAACCTCTGTCAACTGTAACAGATTGAACTACTCCAGGTCCCTTCGTGTTGTTTCTACTATATTAATATACGAACCTATGCTCCTCTCAAGAAAAACAAAGCAACTTTTCCATATATTAATTGCTACTCGAATAGTGTCACAATTTCTTGTTGTCTTAAGTGTAGGATGTAAGTTTTATGTACAAAGAGAACCATCGGTCGGTTATCTCCATGTACCAATTGGTAATATATGGTCAAAGTGGAGATAATCTAATAAGCTTTTGATACTGATTTTAAAATTATCTCCACTTTGACCTAACTCGAATAATTCAATCCCTCACCGTATCCGATTCTCTCCTTCTTCGGGGTTAATGTAGCGATAGTAGTGAGTCGAATATAACGACTGGATTATTCGGGTTAATATAACTAACTTAGTACGGGGAGATAACCAACCGATGTTTCTCATTGTTCTTGCACTTTCGAATGCGAGTTCGAAGATGCTGTTAGTTTTCCTCGTACGTCGAATTCTCCTTTTGTTTTTTTTTATTTTGTTATAGAACTGTCTATATATGATGTAGATACTCAATAAGTTTTCGGAATTTTGACATAACACTTAATGCAAACAAAAGACCACGGGATGCGAACTCGTCCTACATTAAGTGATTCAATTTGGGTATAGAATTGTTGTGCGTATTGTCTGTAGATTAGCATTAAGATTTTTAAATTTTTATTTCAGTTCAAATTTTGATAAATTTTCTGAAAATGTACTTGACTGCAGTTCAAATTTTGATAAATTTTCTGAAAATGTACTAGACTGATATTCTTTGAATTGTTAGCATACAATCTAATTAATCTTATATCTTTTGGACAATTCTTGGTAACATAATTCTGAATACTTAGAATTCAAAAATGAGATTCAAAAGAAACCCTCAATGAACACTTTTTGGGAATGGGTTGGGGTCAATTCCAGTGAACATACTTTTATAATTTATATCGATTTATTTTTTTATGAGAAGAACAGTTTTCAGAAAACTTATTTCAAATAAGAGACTCTAGGTGTGTTTCTCACCTAGGCTATTGCTGACATAAACAGGTCTCATTTTCAAGTCTGTTAATAGACCTTAATTAAAAGTTATACCATGTACCCGGTAGCCAAGTTTTAGGACGGGATGCAGACCTACTGACACCTTTCTTGACGGAGACGATCTTAGTAACATTACGCCTCAGTTTGGCTCCATTTACCCGAGTACTCTCATAAGAGAGGATGTTTAATATATTCCCATTGACCCAATGGAAAACTGTGTTCCTCCTTAGTGGCAATCTTGAATGAGGTGCAAACTTGCCAAACATGTATTTTAAAGGGGACCACCAATGGACTACTCTGAAATTTTTGTTCCAATTGGTTTTGTAGCTTTAGATATCTTTGAATGCTTTCCAATACGGTCCAATGTTAAATTTTGTCATCCACTCGCGGCTATCTCGGATGTCATGCGGACTTCCTTGACAGATTTTTCAAAGGAGACCAACTGTGAACCATTTTGACCAAGTATGGTTAAAATTTGCCAAGTAAGGTTGATCTTATAATATGTTTCGCATTAGAGCTAAATGTTTCTTTCTGACGGTCATCTGGGATAAAATAAGGACTTTCCGGACACATTTTTAAACGGGACCACCCAAAGACTATTCTGGCCAAGTTCGGTTCAAATTTGCCATGTTGATTCAGAGGGGATCTTTGAATGCTTTCACATCAGGTCCAGTGTTAAACCAAGTTCCCTGCTGGTAGATACTTTGGATGTGATGTCGACGTGCAGAACACATTTTAAAAGGGGCTATCCAAAGGCAATTCTGACCAAGTTCGGTCACAATTGTCTATGTGGCTTCCGGTGATAAGATCTTTGAATGTTTTCATTCTATCTGATTAAATGTAAACCAAGTTCCCCATTGGCTGCTGTGTGGACTTGCCGAACAAGTTTTTAAAGGGTCACTCTAGGACTATTGTGATAAATGTTGGTTCAATTTGGCAAAGTGGCTTCAAAGGAGACTTTTAGTGCTTTTTCCATATTGTCCAATCTATGTTCCCTGCTGCCGGTCATCTTGGATGAGATGTGGACTTGCCGGACACGATTTTGAAAAGGGGCCATCCAAGGACTATTGTGATTAAATTTGTTTCCAATTGTCCCCGTGGTTTCAGGGGAGAAAAGTTTTGAATGACAATTTAACATGGACGGACGGACGGACGATGGACACACGACGTCAACTGATGGCAAAAGTTCCCACTGCCTAAAGTCAGCCAGGTGAGCTGAAATTTTATTCAAATTTTGGTTTTCCAGAAATTGTGATACAACACTTAATTTTGTTTTATCATGTGTATCACATTTCTAACAATATCTGGTTTAAAACTAGTTATGCTAGTACCTCTACTAAGTACACCGCTATAAATTTTCACTCTAAATTTTCACCGTTATAAATTTTCACTCTTGTTTTGTTGCGGAGTTCTCTTGTGGATTGTTGATTAAAAATTTGCAGTCATTATAATTATGTGTTTCTTGTAACTTTTCTTTTTAAATTCTAGAAGATTTCAATTGTAATTTTGGATAATATCCTAGAACTCTCAAAACCACTTATTGATAAGAATTCTACACAGAAACAATACCTTTATTTTCATTTAATTATCCTAGTTCCAGTTTTGGTACATTTCATTTAACTCTGAAATACAATTCTATTTTGGAATCATATATCCTTCAGTAAGAAAAAACAGGAATAACAAATATTGGATTTTAAAATGCTACGAAAAACTACATCAAAGGTCTAAAGCACTCATTTTCTAGGTTAAATCGGTTTTAGCTTCTGACACTCTTTGTTGTAGTTAATTTTGTTTTTATTGATAAATAAAAAAATACGCAAAATATTTCTACAAGCATAAAACTGTCAGCTGTAGTATCATTATAATGATAAGACATTGTAAATGCCAATAAAACTAAAAGTGATTTTCAGCACTATCCACTAATTGTTAAGTTCTAATAGGAAATCACCTGTGACCTGTTAACTGTAATTTACTTCATTATCATATAAATAGTGGTGGTTTGCCGAATTTTTCGAATTAAATAAATCTCATATTGTCACTCAGTGAAAATAAACAATATATTTTCACTCTAGGAAATGACGTCACAATTATCCTCGTCAATGTAAACATCTTGCGCGTAAATAATCCCATAAAGTTGCAATTGAAAGTTGTGCGATCATAGATATAAAATATATATAATAATAACTAATCGCCCGTGGTGAATATTTACAAAAATATCTCTCTTACTGAATCACGCAATAAATTGAACTCGTTTTGGAACAGTTTCAAAACTCGTTTATTCCTACTACGTTTTCGGCTCTCATGACATTTTCATCAATGTTGATTAGTTAAATTATATATATTACACTTCCAAAAATGTGAATCAAAATGACACAAAGGAAACCGGAACACAATAAATGAAAACAAATAAGAGAAATTAAAACTGGTCCTAATGAGATGAGAACAATGATAATCATAGAGGCAACCAATTGAGTATCATTTTGTGTCATTTTTAGGACCAAGAATTTAAACAATGTATTTTCATACATCTGTATACCAACTTCAACCACTATAATTGACATATGAGTGCAATTTCTGCAGATTATGACAGTGTTTTACGTTGGTTTTATGTGTTTTGTTTTGTTTATTTTTTATAATTTTGTTTTTTTTTTGTTTTGTTTGTTTGTTTTTTGTTGTTTTTTTTTGTGTGTGTGTTTTTTTTTTATTTCTAAAATTTCGTTACCTTCCACCTCAAGAACCCAAATAAACTGTCACTTATAAGAGCTTATGTTCCTCAATCTCAACAGAAAATTGTTTTTTTTTTGTTCTCAGTGTGCCCAAGATAAGGCTATCTACTCAAACACTTTTAAATGCCCTCGGTGCTGATCCGAAAACGGTTTTTTTTAAACTTACAATATCTGAATATCTGAATTAGATAGTTGTTGAAAACTAAGGAGTATATCCTAGCTCTGTCCTTACCTTAGTTTGGCTCTCTATTTAGATCCTTCTGATTATTTGTTCTCTATCAGCATTGTACACATTTCAAATGTTTTGATTTTATCTGCACTGATGAGACATTAGTTGTCCAAATAACTATATGAAGAAAGTAAATTTACGTTAACTTCCGTATTTTGTTATTTATATGGACATACACATGCAATATTTGATCATTGCTTATAAATTGCAAACAACACACTTTGACATACTTAGTACATAAATATATTCCCGAGAAATAGATATAAAATACGCCATTTACACGATTTTCAAATGCAGGACCAAATGCCAGGTAAAAACAAGACATCTCCAGTATGTTATGAAACTATAGGTCCTGTAAATATATCCGTCTGGCAGCTTTTTCTTATTTGCCTGATTGAATGTACTGCAAGGCTTCTGGACTTTTCGATATGTCTGAGCAAGTTACATAAAATTGGTAAAAATGAGTAGGCTTTTATGGTGCAGCACCCAGCACATGCCTAATTTGCAACAAGAAGAACAAACAAATAAGAAAATCGTAATTGAACATTGTGAATGCTTTCAGTACCATAACGACATAGAGCTAAAAATAACTAAATACTGTAACTAAGGGAGCTTTGATATGTAACTAAGGGAGCTTTGATATGTAACTAAGGGAGCTTTGATATGTAACTAAGGGAGCTTTGATATAACTTTCAATATGTTCCAAATAAACTTAATTCAGGTATAGAAAATTTCATACATTACTATTTATCTAAGCTGAAATAAGAAATTGTTCCACTGAATAAAATCGGTTAGCGAATTATTTTATTAATTAATAGTCTAACTCATTCTTTTTATAGACATATGTTAGCATCTCGTACTGATATCAGAGATTTTACATTTTCAACGAAAAATAATTATTACACTCTCCATGTTTTCTATCCTCTTTGACAGACACGCAGTAGTTTCTCACCTCACTCTCGTGCAAAAGGGGCATATCAATTAGCTGTTTCAACTTGGCGTATGCATTTATCTGATAAACTTTTGATAAACATTCACTTATATTTCGGCATCTATGTTTCGTAAATCTTAATAACTGACAAAAATATATAGATAGTCTGTCGGACACGTATGCCCCTTGTACTACTGACTAATTCATAAATATTTCATCAGACATTACACTTGAAGGTACTGGATGACTTGTACAACGGGTCACTAAAACTCTGCGGACATTTGACAATAAATCTATATTGGTAATCGAAGACGAATTACAATTCTTTGGTTTTTATAACTATATAGAAAACTCCTTATCATTCCTGTTTATTATTTAGACACTGATCGAATGATTAATAATCAGCTGATCGTAAGTGTTTTAAGTCACAAATAGTGCATCTAAATTCCATGTAAAGGAGAATTTAATCGATAAGATAGCACAAGACCCAGAAAGCAGCAGCACAAAATCTGCAAGTGATTTACTTTTAAGGCTATTGCTTCTTTTCTTTCAGGCAAATACTTAAAGAACTGGATGACATTCAAAATGTCTCGTCATTTGACTTACGGAAGTAGAGTGTGATACAAACTTATACACATACACAAAGTGATTGAGAAAGTTTAACAATCCGATTTAAACCTACCGCTAGCTTTTGCGAGTGCCGGTACCTAGTTCAGCAATCCCATGTTCCCATTATTATGGACGATTTTTTTTTAAAAGTCTTTCATTTGTTTTTCTAGTGCAGTTGGTTGTTCATCGTGGGCTGTGCGATTGTAGTTATTAACTGGTAACCTTTATTTTAAATGTTATCAAACTTCACAAGTAAAACTGTTCATATAAAATTCGTCAAATAAGGTACCAATATGTAACAAGGAATTTGTAGTAAGCTTATACTGTATGCTCGTCAACTCGTTATTTTAAACAAGTCCGTCAAAAAGCTTTTTGAGCTATTGAAGTAAGGAAACTGAATGATTAGTCTGTTGAAAATGTACCATCCGCAATGGGGAAACAATGTATTGACACCAAAATTCTTCGTGGTGAGGTAGATCTAGAAAATCTAAAACATTTGTCGCAATTACAAGTTGCGAAACCATTAATCTTTACAGCTTTATTAATACTGGGCAATATTATTATTTAGATATTTTCCAAGCTATATTGGCCATAACATAATCACATGACCCCCTATATTATGTGAGGTTGCACAGAAACGGCATACACAAAAACGGCTGATTGCATGGGTGATATTGCACGGTTACTAAAAATAACTCAAAATGTAATTTTTGTTCATGTCCCCCCATTGTTTTATTATAACCAGTACAAATCAAAAAAATAACAGGGGAAATCGATTAAGCCATATTAAAGTGAAATGTAGACTTCCTTTCATTTTTATGACTGATTAACTGCCATGTTAAAGTTCGAAATATACTCAACAAAAAATTTTTTGTTAGCTTTATCTTCTTGTTTAAATTATGCCAAAAACTGTGTTTTTGAAATGCAGAAAGTGTATGCAAGAACATTTTCAAATATATTTACTTATAAAAGAAATCAATGAAAATATTTCAAATTTGGATATTGAAAAGAATATGTTCATTACTAAAGAAATGGTATTTTGGGTGTTTCAAATTATGAACATCAATTCAATTAATAATATAACAATTGTAGCCTTTGTACTAGGTCAATTTGATGTTATATCGACCAAGAAATGCATATTGACCTCCAGCTTCGCTATTGGTCAAGATGCATCTCTCAATTCGATATAACATCATATCGACTCATACAAAGGCTATAATTGTATACTATAACTCATACTGTATTTCGTGTTGCGAAATCTAGGGATATCTTTTGTTCCTTGTCCCAAGCTTTCCTATGTCCATATGTCTACATGACATTTCTATGTTTTATCAGATTGACTGTGCTTCTTAACGAAAATTAAACTAATGTTTCATTTTAATGTCGCACCAATATTTCGTAAATTGATATTATTCTTTCATGAAAGGATTATAGACATGAGAGAACTGTAAATATATCTAATTGACATCTTTAAATCCATTTGATCTTGTCGTAAAATGAATAATTTTGAAAGCATTGATCAATTGTAAAATGTATCTCGGTTCATTTTTATGCCATAAGATTTCAGACATGGTTTTAATTGCATTTATGTGAGCTTGTCGATACTCCTGAAAACCTTTATCATTTGATCGAAAATCGTACGAGGTGAGACAGTGTTGTCACTTTTCATCCTTTTTATTAAAGATATTAAGATATCCAAACGCAGTAAACTAATTTTAAAATCCATAGGATAACCAAGACTTCAAACTTTACAGAAATACAATATTCAATTAATTCTGATTAAATCTCTTAATTCAATTTAGCTTCTCTTCCAAAAAATTCCTTTATCTATTTCAGCGACAAGTTAAGGGCATCAACACAATGTCAGATCCTCATAACATATTATCAGATATTTGCTATAAGACTGGTGAAAATTGCATTTCCAAGACATAAATGTAATTAAAATCCAGGAATCAAAGTCAACATGCCACTCAGGCCTGTGTTCCTGCATTTCAATGCTTCTTTGTTACAAACTAGCTGTCTGACTTTCCATCACAACTACAAATGCATTATTTTTTTTCTCTAAATTGACAAAATACTGAAATTTCACTACATGAATTTCAGTTATAAATGTTGATTTAAAAATTAATTAGAATGTCGATTTGTATTCCAAATTTACTTCAACTGTATTCAGATTATTACGAACTGATTACATCTAGTAATTACAATGAAAATAAAATAAATGATTAAAAATATGTTGTAGAAGTACACAATACACGAATTGCTCCTCTATGCCTAAAATTACCGGTAAAACACATGGCACAAAATAGATAACTTTATATGATTCCTTTTTTCGTTGTATACCTGTCTTTCGGAAATTTCGACAAAAGTACTCTCAATTATTCATTTTGTGCCAATCTGTTTTTCCGTAATAATTTATTTAATAATTGAAAGTTGATAAGGTTTAAAATTATCTCCCTTTGAGATAAGATTTTAAGTATGATATATTGTATAAAAATTAAAGATCATTTATGATATCTGATAATGTCAAAACTCAAAAAAATATTTAATTCAAGCAAAATGATCCCTGTAAAGAAACATTATAAATCCTTGAAATTTTGCAAAATTGAAAAATTGCTACACACTTTATTTTAATTTTTATTTTTGTTTTATATATTAAAAACACGATATTAAGTATTCTGATTGGATGAAGCCAAGTCCAACTGCAACCAATCAAATCCGTGGATTTAATGCTTCAGAAATCCAGCTTGATCTGCCAAGGGGGAAGAGGTGGGGAGCGGATCGTAACCCTTGGCTAGCGAAGATGAATCTTGTGTAAAAACGAAATGTACAGCAGCTTCAATATTTAGCTATTATCGTGTCAGTTCCGAATGAAAGTTCGGGGATAGTATCGTCAGTTCCGAATGGAAGTTCGGGGATAGTATCGCCAGTTTCGAATGAAAGTTCGGGGATAGTATCGCCAGTTCCGAATGGAAGTTCGGGAATAGTATCGTCAGTCCATAAAGTTTTCTCTCTTTTGTCTGTTTGTTTTAGAGTTTAAATTATTTTTTATAGAATTTTGGATATAGTTTGTAGATGCATAATATTAGCTTTCGGATTTTCCATATTGTTTTAGGTGTAAACAAGAGGCCTCATGTTGTTGTTTTAGAACTGTTGCATGGAGTCTTTAGATGTGGAAAAGGCTTTCGGATTTTTTTCCCCAACTCCTTTAAATTTCATGTAGACTCATACTTTTTGAAAATTAAGCAAACAATCTATATTACAGATTAAATTAACAAACTTCTGAATAATAAAACTCCAAAATATGATTTTAGTTTTGGTAAATTTCCAGAAAGTCTCAAAGATTGCTCTTTTTAAAAAAAGGGGGGGGGGGGGTTCTACTATAAAATTATATTAAACAAAAAGTCACTTATATCTCGCCAATATAATCAAGTTAATTGAGTCGCTTATTTTCCGTGTGCAGTGAGTGATGAAGCAATGCTTTGCATATATGCCATGTTATCTCCATTCACCAAGTTAACCTGGGACCACTCATGTCAAATACTTCTTTTTCTAATTGTCTAATTATGTTTATTTATTCACGTCTTCCCGGATTCGACTATACTAATTTTGACTTTTTCCTGGATTTGGCTCACTTGCAGTGTGACGGGTGCTGTTAACAGAGCAGGACATCCTTACCCTTACGGAGCACCTGATGTCACTCTCAGGTTCATGGGAGTTCATACCTTACCTTGGTTTTGTGCTTTGTGGTTGTCTGGAGTGTTCTATCGTTGGACTTCGATTTTTGTAAATGCCACTCCTTTGTTCCTTCGGTTGCCATTTACAAATTTTATAAACCACACTTGATTTGCACTTTATAGTAAGGTAAAATTTTAACAAAATAACTTTTTTCTAAAAGTCGGAAATTTACAAATTATATTCATTCACGACAAAAAACCTATTACGATGGGGAAAAAAATTGACCCGTTTTTTATAGATAATAATATGCCGTAAATAATAAAAGGTCACTGAAGTTTAATCAAATTTCAACCCCCCAAACAAAAATACATAAATAAACAATAAATAAATAGTTAAATGAATAAAAAGATGAAGATTTTGTAAATTGCAAAAACAATATCTATGGAGCAGGAAAACCAAACTGATTTTGAATTTGGCCTGCATTGTATACCCCCGCCTTTTCAGGATTCGATAGACTTCAAGAAGGTGATTGATATGTAGTTTTCCGCCCACCAAGCAATGAAACATAGACAAATTATTTGTTATCGACTTTGAATAATCGTTTAAATGTCCTTTAATGATTTTGATTATGATATGTACACTCAGTCTTCAAATATAAAGAACGAGACATCCTCTGGAGAAATTAATATTTAATTTGATGGAATCACACAATCTGAAGAAACACTTGTAAATGCAATTTTCAGTTTTAAGCACATAAGTTGCATATTTGTCAATTTAGTAATTGACATTGACAGCCCAATAACATTTCTGTATAATGAAACTAAATCTAAATCGATTCTGAAGGTATTTTGTCCAGAAGATTTGTTTTTAATTTATTGTATCATTCCAATACTGCATGAACAAAAACCTTCCTGGAATTAACATTAGTTTGTACAAATTAACGTTTGTCTGGAAATTTAAGCATAATCTGAATGAATCCAATTTCCTGTGTAGGAGTAGGTTAATGTGAATCTTGTTAATCACTACATAGTTTATTCCAAGCATCCAACGTGAAATACAAATGTTTAGTAGCGGTATATGGATCTGTGGACCGAAAATGCATTTTTGAAAAATCCAAAGTCCCAAAATTCTGGAATTTAAAATATATCGACAAAACGCCCAATCAAAGTCGGACGTAGAGATAATTAGGAACAAAGAGTAATTAACCCCGACATCAAGTAGGGTGCAGACAAAACCTCTCGTCCAACTTAGCTTGGGGAGCAGTCATTGAATTCTGACTGCTCTGACCAGTCCTAGAACCCTGACTGTTCTGACCAGTCATAGAGTCCTGACTGATCTGACAAGTCATAGAGCTCTGATTGCTCTGACCAGTAATAGAGTCGTGAGCGCTCTAACCTGTAATAAAATCCCGACTGCTCTAACATGTCATAGAGCCTGACAACTCTGACCCGCCATAGAGCCCTGGCAGCTCTCAACTGTCATAGATTCCGAGAAGATAAAATTAATTGATAAAAAAAGTAAGCCAAGTAAATTTCATTCAAAGTCGGTAAAAATTAAGCAGAGTAGCGCACTTGAGGGCTCTAGGACCAGAACAGATCAGCACAGTCAGGGCTCTAGAACATCTCAAACTTAAGTCAAGAGTAGTTTTAGAGTAGTTTTTATGACTGCTCTGAAACGGTCCTAAGTCAACTTTGAGGAGCTTTTATGACTGGTTCAAGTTAACTTGGCGAGAGGCGGTGTCTGTACTCTACTGTATACATAATGTCAATTTTATGTTTATTGCTACGATCAACAGCAAATACCTTAAAAAACTCTCTTTTAAAGCAGGTCTTTTTTTGTCTGTAAATTCTGTCTGCAGCACGTGGTTTTTATATTCTTTTAATGGAAACAGATAATTTGCCACAGTACTAAACAAATAATAATTTTCTATAAATCACGTCAGCTGTTTATTTGATCCGTTTTGTAAAATGGATTTTTCAAAGTTATGAAATTTCAGAACAGGAAAGTGATAAACCTTCATAATACAGATCGTGTAAGTTTCAAAACAGTCTAGTAATAAAGTTTTTATGGTGACTTTTGAATTGCACATATAAGACATTTCTTTCAGCTTTGCATGTAAAGAATAGAAGTAATCATAAAAGTAACAAAGTTCCCAAAATAAACCATATTTATATCAATTACACGATGTTGAAACTTAAAACAATATTGGTAGATTGATGTGGAATAAAAGGCTTCCTTTCAATCAGCATGTTAAGGTGTCTATCCGTTTTGAAATTTTTGACTTATTGGACACTGCCAGAGACTTGTTGTTCCTTGCAATTTTTTCTAGTACAAAAGTCCTCTGTTATTACTCATGATTCGTAAACGGGGTCACAACCTTTATAAACATGTCATTGTTGCAAAACTTATTTCCTCTGTTGTATAACATGGTGCTATTTCGGCTTTGTTTAAGAGTTCATATCTTGGAAAATCTTCATGGATTTTGTAAGAACATGTCCGCCATTATTCCTTCAAGTTTGTACTATTGTCTGTAGTTTTATCAACAGCCCTTTTAAGCTGTATTTCTAATGCTTGAGTATTTTGTTATTAGTTCCATGAATAGTGTACACTTTTCTTAAGATTTCTATTGTCTTTAAGAAGTGAAACATAATATACACAAAACAGACAAGAATGAAAATTATAAAATATGTTTTTTTTTTCTCTTTTTTTTAAATCTACAATTTTCCGTCTGTTCAAATATTTATAATGCCTATCAACATGATGAGTGTCATGTGTTTGTCTATACGTTGTAATTGTCCACCATCTTGGGACATTGCTGCTTTTGTCAGACAACGGATGACAGTGATTGGAAGGATGCTTTGCCAGTTTAATAAATTAATGTTTGTTAACAATGCAACATCTATTGCAAGCAAAGTTGTTTGACATCGAACAATGAATTCCGCTCAAATCGGTGCTAGGGACGGTCTTAAATGTACATGGAGGTATAAGCAAAGCTCATTGTTGAAGGCCTCATGTTTGCTTCAAGACGAAGAAAAACAATAAAGGCGTTGTTCCATTGCTTGGTTTTACCATGTATTTGTGGAGTCTTTGTCTCATTCGCATTTACTCGATATCCCCTCATTGCTCGTTAATGAAATTAAGCATGTTTTTAAAGAAATATTTGTGAATCATTCAAACCATGTCAACTGCTATTCTTCAGAATATTGAAGGTATATTTGATAAGAAAAGATTGGAGATAATACGTGATAAATAATATTAAAGCAGATAATCTTGACAGATATAGAAAGTGTTGATTGTAATGACTACATTATCAACGCTTTCAGTGTTACTTTTTTGTTGTTTGTTTTACCTTTTTCCTACCTAGGGGATTTGGGGGGGGGGGGTCTTTGCCAGGTGATTTATTCACAAAAGTTTTGAAAAGGCTATCAGTTTTAAGTTATTTTAAAATATATTCCTTACGATCGAAATGACAAACAGGAACATGCGAAGGCAATACAGAATGTATTCTTTCATTGATTTATTTCCTTTTTTAGTTTTTTTCGGGCCCTTTAGGGCTTCCTGTATGATGTGAGGTTCCTCACTGTTTTTGAAGACCGTACAATGGCCCCTAGATGCTTTGTTTTTGGTCGTTTTAACCTGGAAATGTGATGTTGTCTCCTTGACATTTACCCCATTTCCTTTCTTTTTCATAAATCAAGTCTGTAGGATTGATTTACCGTATATCAGAGTATACACGTATGACATTTTTCTATATTGTCATTTAACCCTTAAATTACAAAAGAAAGATTTTCTGCAACCTGCATGGCTGAAACTGATCGTAGATCAAATTTTACAAACACGCAAACAGATCTGCGGGACGGACTGAAGAAGAGAAAAAGTAGATGTCAACTATCTTGTAAACATTTTTGATCAAAATGCTCTCTTTGAATAGAGTTTTTCCTCTTCACACTTTTTTTTTCAATTTTGCATTGCCAAGGGCATGTTTATAAACTCCACATACTTGACAGGTACTTCCTTACTCTTTGGAACGCAGATTTACATCTCCCGGAAACATCTTAAAAACTTTTAGAGATGATATTTCAAGAACTCAACACGTCTGCAGTATCTTACATCAGTACTCGGATCGACCGCATATTTTACTATTGTTTTTGAAATAAGTTTATCACAGTTAAATTGAAATATCAACTATGAATGTAACTTATCAGAGCTTATTAAAATGTGTCGTGTCTGAAGAATACATTCACTACAGTTGGAACAAAAGTTCCTGCCGAGTATTTCATAAGAAACATCTTATTCCATATTTCATTACATATGTCATAACAAAATAGCTGCAGTGCGACAAAATGAACTGAGAAGGATTTCAGTTTTATTTGTAGGAAATTTAATCCATATCTTCGTAACACATGTATGCCTACTTAGAACAGCTATATCTGTAGCGTTACACGTAAGCTGCAGCAGATCATGTGAGTAACACCACTAAAGAAACATCTGTTCATAAACTCAGACTGACTGACGTATATACTGCAATGTTGAATGAAAGGATATGGAGTAAATGCACATTAGACAAATTCTCTACAAATACATGGTAAAAACAAGTAAAGGAAAAACGTTTTTATTGTTGTTCTTCATCTCAACATATTTGCTTAAACGGGCCCATTTCGACCAAATAAATCGATAATGAGTTTCGATTATTTAATTAAAGCAAAAACATTTTATTTAACTAGAGGCGTCTGTGTGGCAACGCAACAAAAGGTCATCCGAACCCCAATGTCCTTAACATTATGTGAAATTCATTTTTCCCTTTCGTGGTGTTGGACAATTTCTATATTCATTCATGCACATTTGCATTTAGCTTCCTTCCTTTGTGTTAAGTTTCATCAAAATCCCCAAAGTTGTTTCAGAGGAGTTGATCACTGATAAGTCAAAATCAAATTATCGTTTCCTCATCAATAATGGTATCTTCCTTCGTGGATATCTTTATCTGTGTGAAGCTTCATAAAAATCCTTCAAGATTCGCGGTTTAAGAGGAGTTGTGGTTACAAAAGTGTGGATAGAGTCATTGACAGATAGTCAGCGTGATTCATTATGCCCTTAATTTCTCGTTTGCAGGGGGTTAAACTCTCAATTTCAACAGCAACAACTGAAACCAGTCTTTCAACTGCACCGTAAGTGTCTATTGAATTTCAGAAGACGCTAAAGACAATTTTAATCGTAAGTCAATATGAAATGCTAAAGACTGGTGTCTAATTTTTTGTGAAAAGGTCTGCATAAGTTTTTCAGTGCATATGAAATATTCTAACAGCATAAAACTTTTAAATTTTTGAATAACCAATAAAGCAAACATCTTCTGAAAAAAAAAACTGCAACAATTTCCTAAGGACGAAAGGTTCTTAAACATCAATATAGCATATTTACATCTCTTTTTCTCATATAAAATGAAAGCACATGAACATCAAGGTCACTCGTCATTCTCATTTGCATAAATACAAGTTCATTTAATTCCCTTGATGAAAATCTTCTTTGTTCTGATTTCTATCGTACAAGGAATTTCAGATTCCTGCAAAAAGTCATTACCACTGAAGCAGAATGTACCAGATTGCATATTTTCATAGAGTGTTCGACGAGCTAATTATTACTACATCACCGACCAATGAGTCGTATAAACATTACGGAAATAACATCGAACCATTGATTCCTGAATTAAGTTATCAGTCGTCAATGAAGTTACATAACCTTTCAAAAATTTCTTCCTATAATATAATTAATCATTTAATACATGTTATATTCATAATGAATATATTGGGATGGGTACAATAGTACGGTCATCAGTTTTGGTCATTGTGGTTCACTTTGTTTGAATTTACGTACCTTATAATGGATTTACATACTTTATAATGGATTTGCGTTTGATTTTATTCAGTTATAACAGTTTTGATGCCAATGGCTTACCATTCACTGCAGAACGAAACCAGGTTAAAAAGTCAAAGCTTAAAACTGTCTTGCGTAATTGCCTCTCAAAGCGTAAGGCTTAACTTAGCATCAGATCTCTTTCACAATTAGACGATGAGCGTACATATTCAATGTGAGAACGCGTAAACGGCGAGTACTAGGACAACCAAAGTTTTTCTGGCACTTAACCTAAGTATAAAAAATAGCGAAATATCAGCCCGGGGAATCCATGGGTTAGCTGATATTTTCAAAACCGGGATTTGCAATTTACTAGAAATAACGGATTCAAATTTCGGTAAACCCACCAAAGGTTCCACGAAACCTTATGGCTTGCTCGCTCAGTACATTGCCATTATCATTTGGCCTATATTAAGTTGAGACAGCTAGGTAGAATTTAAAAAAAAAAGGTCTTTGAGATTTTCATACCAAAATTGGAAATGAAATATGTTTGTACAATTACTGTTTTCAATGAAATATTAGCAAAAAAAAAAAAGGTTGCCAAGTAGAATTCCAAAAACATAACTAGTCTTTTATAGTTTCATGAAATTTCCCAAAACTGGAATCCAGGATTTTGGAAATTTCACTTTTGAAAATAATTATTCATACTGTAAGAAATTTAAAAAGATATGGTTGCTCGGTAGAATTCCGAAAAATAATAGGTCTTTACGAGTTGCAGAAAATTTACCAAAATAAGAATCCAAGATTTTTGTCTCGCCCGCGACGAAAGTCGCGGAAAGCGAGACATATGTGTACAAAGTATGGCGGCGGCGGCGACGGCGACGTAAACTTTCGTGTTAAGTTTTTGTGATTAGGCCATTTTCTCAGTACCTATAAGTGGAAGGTCAATGATATTTGGTATATTGGTTGGTCTTGAGTAGTACATGAAAGTCTGCTATATGGCTTTTGTCTGTGACCCCAATTTCACGGTCCAATGAACATGTTAAGTTTTTGTGCTTAGTTGAGTTTCTCAGTAACTATAAGTGGTAGGTTAATGATATATGGTATGTAAATTGGTCTTAGGTAGTACAAGGCAGTCTGTCATATTGCTTTTGTCCTTGACCTCAATTTCACGGTCTATTGAGCACGTTAAGTTTTTGTGATTAGGTCTTTTTCTCAGTAACTATAAGTGTTAGGTCAATGATATTTGGTATGTAGATTGGTCTTGAGTAGTACATAACAGTCTGCTATTCAGCTTTTGTCTGTGACCTCAATATCATGGTCTAATGAACATGTGAAGTTATTGTGGTTAGTTAAGTTTCTCAGTAACTATAAGTGGTAGGTCAATGATGTATGTAATGTAGGTTGGTCTTAGGTAGTACATGACAGTCTGTCATATGGCATTTGTCCTTGACCTCAACTTCACGGTCTGGTGAGCATGTCAAGGTTTTAGGATTAGGTCATTTTCTCAATAACTATAAGTGGTAAGTCAGTGATATTTGATATGTAAGTTGGTCTTGGGTATTACATTACAGTCTGCTATATGGCTTTTGTCTGTAACCTCAATTTCATGGTCCAGTGGTAATGTTAAGTTTCCTAGTATCTTTTAATAAAAGTTCAATAATATTTGGTATGTGGGTTTGTCTTAAATGGAATACGACAGCCTGCTATTAAGCTTTAGCCCTTGACCTCATTTTCATGGTCTAGTGAACATGTATTTTTTTCAGTATCTATCAGTGGTAGGACACTGATATTTGGCATTTTGGTTTTAGGTGATACATGACCGTGTGCTGTATTGCTTTTCTTATTTCACAGCCTACGGAACATGTTTAGTTTTCTGATTTAGTCAGTTTGAGTTTTCACACCAATTTTGTGACCCTGTAGGGACGGGCGAGACGTAATTTGGGTCCACACTTGTTGCAATTTGCCTTTTGAAAATGATCGTTTCAACTATAAGAATTGAAAAAGATATTGTAGCTGAGTAGTTTTGCAAAAATAGTAGCTCTGTGAGTTTCTGGAAATTTACAATAGAAGAATCAAAGATTTTTGCGATTTGACTCTTGAAAATGATCATTATAAGTGAAACGAACTGAAAAAGATATGATTGCCAGGTAGAATTCTAAGAATAACTGGTCTTTGAGAGTTTCAGGATGGTTAACCGACATTGGAAAACATTTGCAATTTTATTATTTAGAAAGTTGGTTTGATTCAAATTTATTAGAAAAGCATTGTTGCTAAGAAGTAATTTCTTAAAATATCTCGTCTTTGAGAGTTGTAAGAAATTTAATAAAGTTGAAACCATGTTATTCAGTTCTTTCGTGTTCAAAGTTATGCTTGATACTAAAGCATTGGATGCAAAAATTTCAAAAAAATTATTGGTCTTTGACATTTTCAGGAAATTTACCAAAGTTTGAACTGGAATCAAAATTCAAACAACCGCTCATTTTTGCAAAAATATCAATTTTAATGTAATTCTATTAAGATTCAAAGACCCATTTCTACTTCTAAAGAGGTAGAATTTTTCAGCAAATAAAACTAAGTCCAAATTCGAAGAAAATACAGAAAAACTAAAACAATTCAAATTCTTTCAGTTTGGGGTAAAAAAAAACATCCAAAAATAGTTGTAAACAGTATTTTATGTCAAAACAAGTAATTTTACAATTTTGTGAAGATCATAATACTAATCGAGGGACGCCGATAACCAGCACCGTTTTTTTTTCCTTTTTTGTTTATTGAGACAACGGCAGTAGAATACCGAAGGAACAAGGGAAGACTACAAAAATCGAAATACAAAGACATGGCAAAAACGGCAACAGAGAAAAACAAAGACAAATCAAGGACGTGAGACAGCTACAATGAACGGAAATAAAAATAATAATTTTGGATTACATGGTACACCGCCACGTTTTACAAACTTTCGAGTTTCAAGGGGCATAACTCGAACACCCTTGGACCTCTGAAGCCATATTCGAACTCGACCTGAGTTTTGTGGTGAACAAGCTACATACTAAGTTTGAAGACTGTATGTTATTCCGTGCAAAAGTTATCAGTCGGAAACCTTCGGGGACGGACAGACGGACGGACGGACACACGACTAAGGGTATAACATAATACCACGCCACTACGTGTGGTGGGGTATAAAAAGACGACATTAAAAACTAAGGCACTCATAGTGTGAACTTCCATGAAAACCGGGAGTGACATCAGGTGCTCCAGAAGGGTAAGCATGTCCTGCCCCGCTAGCGACACCCGTCACACTATCAGTGAGGTTTATATTGCACGAGAATTACACATTTCCAAGACAAAAGACAAAGGTGAACAAGTATGACCTTTTCAAAAAAAGCTTGCCAATCCATCGGCGAATAAAAAGTAAACATGTTAAATTAATACCCAAAATGATACAATTTTCAGTATTTCATTAAGTTTTTAGTTAGTGCCTGGCCGTTGATGCTGATTTCCTTGTCATATTTTCGTTCTGTCATCGTTACTTATGTTTATGGTACCATATGCATAAATCGAGGATTAATATTATTTTTTTTGGAAACTATTGCGATGAATTAAAATCTATATCTCAAGAGACCTTCGCTATTTGTCTGTAATATTGTCGTATGTATTGACCTCATTTTCATGCAGATCCTTATAAAAACAAGTTTTATATGTCTTTGTTTTCATGTGACCGTTTCCAGTGTAACAAATTACATGTAAGACATACACTCTCTTTTTATGCCTTTATCGACATCAACTGCTTTGCAATATCTAAATTTACTTAATTTGGAAATGCATTCCCGTTACACAGAGCTTCATATTTAATTGTCTCTCCCGACACAGCTTTTATATCTACCAGTCAATCATCTTTCAGAAAATTCATTGAGAAAACTGATACACGTGATTTAAGGATTATTTTCAATGTGGTTTAATTCAAGGTTTGAATACGATTTAACGGAAGCACAGAAAGCCGTATCAAATCTAAAGCCGATCCGGCAGGCTGGATTGGCAAAATCGATAGGAACTTGGGATCCAAAACTGAAAAAAAAATTATATAAAGAACCTAAATCACAAATATTCATTTATTTTATCAAACGTATTTTAAATTTGACACATTGTACCCACGCACACATCAATACCAAAGCACAAATAAAGGATTCATTGACCAAATAGAAATAAAATACACATTTTAAATCAAAATATCAAAATATCAAAATATCAAAATAAGCTGTCTTAAAATTCGGATAACTTGATGTATGACATGTATGAACGGAAAACCGGGGTCTTGTATATACAGGTATTAATATTGTCTTAATGTTTCTACGGATTTTCACCATATAGAGATCCTTTCTCTAGAAACAAACATCGACGGTCAGTAACTTGACGGTTATTCTAAACAATAACAATAATTCAGCAATCTGTAATTTAGTTAAATAAATTATATTAAAAAACACAAATTAGCGATCTGCAACTCACTCAATTCTTAGACTTGATACAAAGCTAATGAATCGACAATCTGTCACTTCATTATAAGACTTAAGGTGAAGAACAATAATGAAAACTTAAGATGAAGAACAATAATAAAAACCTTCTTCAATTTGCTTAATCTTACCATGTACTTTCAGGGATTTTGTCCAAAATACATTTACTCCATATCCCTAATTTTTTCAATAAAATATTATAAGACTCAAAACCAAAAAAACAGTCAATCAGTGGTCTATACTTCCAAACTTGAGAACAGTGTAACAACGATTTATCTATAGCATTAGTAATCAAAGCTCTATAAGAGCTGAAAGTGTTCGTATGTGTTGAAGTTTAAGGTGTCTTAGTGATATTATTCCGCCAGTTTTGTTTAATACTTGTTCATTTAGGTTTATTTGTATTTGCTTATAGGTCATATGAGTAGACTTTTAGGTATTTTTTGTAATTATTAACAAGGACCCCATTGGAAATAAGTCCTTTTGACCTTATTGGTTATCCTATGTGTTCAATATTACAATATATATACTTTTGAAACTACCGGTATTCATTGCTTAACATTGTTTTATATATTGTTTTATGTGTACATGATATGACTGTATGCACTTGCCTGAATAAATATTATTATTATTATCATATTGATATCACTATAAAGAAATTATCTTCAAGGGGGTTTTTATGCGCGACCTTCCTTTTCAGTAGTGTGAGATTTCGAGGCGTTTTGCGCCAAGTTTTTTTTTTGTCTAATACTTGATGCTTTTTTTTATCAAATACAAACATCTAGGTGTTATAGAAGACTTTACTTTTTATTGAGGGAGGCAAGACATTCCTCTTTTATTGTGTTTTGGGCATTTCAGCTAATTCTTAAATATGTTTGGTCAAATAAATCAGTTGTGAACTGTTTTTGGACCATTTGATGTTTTATGTTCTGTTAAATTTTAACTTAGTTTTAACTGTAAAAAGGGAAACAAAAAGCAGTGCTTGCTGTTCGTCATTATGTTGCTGTTATTTGAATTAACAGTTGACTGTTTTGGGGGAAATTAAAAGATTGTAAGTATGTTAATGAATTCACTCTCTCTCTCCTTTATTAGTTGCCTGATGTACATTTACTGCATTTCTCCGTTTACTCCATTCTTCATTCTTCTATAAATGAAGCAAGCATTACATTTTTTTAATATTTTTTTGCCTTTTCTGATTCAGTCAAAAGAGTGGTGTTCTGGGATTTTGAGTTATCTTTCGTGCATTACAGTACCAATAGGTTTGATAACGTCATTAAGGCTACTCAAGATCAACTATGCAAACTCTGCAGAACGTGGAACTTGCAACGACCTAGTCACTCGCATATCCATCATGTGGTGCTTGCAGCTCGTTGTATCAGGGATTGTGAACCCCGATTCATAACTCAAGAACTGTTCACTATGATTGCCGGTGGTCCATCCAGTTACATAACTTTATTTACGTCGCCGAAGCCTTAAAATCAACAAAAAAAGTCAACCAAACTCGTCATATTTACGATTATTTACATGCCGGATCCAATCAGCTGTTTTTCACGCGACGATGTAAACCCGATTCTGATTGGCTAATATCGAGAATATGGTTAACTCCCTTTCGAGAATTTAGATTATCTCCCTTCAGCCAAAATCTTGTAAACAAACATTTTTTCGTGTGAATTTCTTCAAAATCGTGTTTTATGCCAAATTTTTGTTTCACGGTCGTGACAGGTTAAAATCGTGTAGATCACATCAAAATCGTGAAAGTTGGCAGGTATGTGCAACAACTTTCATAAAGAAACCATTTTGACATCTTCGATATTTTTTTTTATTTTTCATATTCCTACGCGTGAAACAAATAGGCCCTATTTTCGCCCGGGGTATTTTCGTTTTAATAAAGTACTCGATAATCGTTTAATTTCTCAATGCAGGAAATTTAATAAGTTTAATAAAAGCGAAGTAGTAATTGGAATTGGTTTGTGTATATCATAAATGTCTCGTTCGGTATACTCAAGCCTATTCGACACCTCCTTTTTAGTTTCAATCCGCCATCACTTCAAAGCCTTTGAGCACCTCGATTCCCACTTAAGCTGTGTTCAAACATTTTTACCATTTCAAGACAATAGTATGTAACGTTCTACTAGATTATTCAATAAATTTACTGTATTATTTACAATTTTATAAGGGATTTTTAACCTGTTTAAAAGTTTCCCGCCCTGCAACATCTATTTTTATCCAATTCAAGCTGGACCGATAGCTAAAGTGTTCATGACGAACACTAAAAAATGATCTGTCTATTGAAACTGCCATATTTTTTTCTCTTTACAAACTACTTTATATCCAATGCCTTGTTAATAGAAACTTTACTTTAAAACCCATTATCTCGCACAAATTAACCAAGATTTCATCAAATGTGCACAGACTTCATTGATTGTCAAAGAAGTGTAGATTTATTACTATTTTCTATGATATTTTACTGGAAATAACTGCATTATATTGAGTTTTATAATTCATTTTGTTTTACAATTTAGTTCGTTTATGTCAAATGCTTATTCAAATGTTTCTATCGTAAACAATTATCGATAAACATTTTAGGCTTGAAAAATACCACGCTCTTTCATCATCAATAATGGAGTTACACTGCATTCAGAACGGTGTCGCTAAATGCATTACTGTGTAAATTAACCCTATTTGAATCAACATCTAGGATTTAAAAAAAGAATTCTATATGAAAACAATTCTCTATAAACCTTAGCCCAATTGATGTGAGGTCAGCAAAAAGAAGCAAATTAAAACCTTGAAACGCCGATGGCTTGTGAATCTAACAGTTCAAGTCAGTAATATGAATTTGAATGTTCTCACTTCCAGATAATGAAACTGAGTATCAGCAAATATTTTTTAATTAAAAAGAAATGTAACGAGGTTTCCTCTTTTTTCAAAATAAGTGAGAACCGAACCGTCAATCCAAAACGAATAATCGAAGGACAATGGAAACATCGGAAACAAAAAAGAAACAGAGACCCAACATGAGTAAGGCACAGAAAAGAAAACTGAAGACACACGCACACACACAGATGAACAACACGGACCCAATAAAAAGCCATGGGTGAGATCAGGTGCAACGGTAGAGTAAGCATCTCCTGCTTCTCATAAGACACCCACAGTGTTGAACATGTCAAATCCGATAGTAAAGTCAAATCCGCTAGTAAAGTCAAATCCGGTAGAGGAAACAACAATTGAACAATTAAAATTTAAAGGGAAAGAGCTGTTGTCATCTGGGGAAACAGATATCCCATAGCGGTCCACAAGACGGTGATGTCGACCGTAATAATTCTGGAGGGATGACTTCAAGTTTTGGTTAATATACCTTGTTAAAGTAGCCTATTTGTGAGCATTTGGGCTTTATCAAGGAAGTCGCTGTATCGAACACAGGCTCTTGAATAGTTAATGAGCTGGGAGATGTAAACTCCATATGAGCGCGTTTCCTAATCTTGTCATTTGCATTATGTATTGTAATTTGTACAAAATGTATTATATTACACACACGTTTGAAATTTATGAATAAATAAATTTTAACCAACAAAAACGGTTTTTTAATTAAATTTTTCAATTTGAATTCTAAGGCTAGATAATTACCAATTTGCACAACTTTGATTTACGTATATATCTGATACAAACAGGAAAGTTGTTAAAATATGTCATCACTGAATGCAATTTCAGTACTTTATGACAACATAAAGTTCGAATGAGTATTTCATTTCTGTCCAAACCATAAATAATACAGTTCGAATTAAAATCGGTTTCAAGAATTGGAGACCTAACACTCGAAGCCTTTTTTCCGAAACAAGAGAACTTGCCCTCAAAGCTATCTATAATGCTTTGATTTCTGATATCGTGTTTGTAATCTTTTTATTTTATTATTGTTTATGTTTGTCTTCATGTTTTATTCTTTTTTGAATTGGTTTTCGAGTGGGGGACAGGGGAATGCCCTGACTATGCAGGTAGTCAGGTCATAGAAAGCCTGACTGCAAACCATTGTTGACAACCATAGAGTAACGCAACGCTCCGTGCAGTGTAAAGATTCCATATTTATTTTCTTTCCTATGGTGACCAGTCTTTCGAGATAGCATGTTATGCCAAATTTCCTGCCCTAACACGTTTCTCCCCTTAAAAACTTGTTTCCCCGGTAGTCCCTTCGATCTGTATATCTATCTTCTTTTACTTCACCTTTTTGGAGTTGATTAACTTGTTATCGTCCTGATATATATAGAGAAGGTCGAGACAGAAAATATCACCGTATCGCGGCGAGTTCGATAGGACGAGCTGTGATAATAGTGATATTTTTTGTCGAGATCTTTAAAACTACCATTATTGTTTTTATCGGCAACGTCATAAGGGTCATGACGTCAAATTCGTGACGTCATTGCCTGATATTTTCTTGTATCAGGTCAGTACGGAGATACTGATAATATCAGTCAGTAAGATCAAAGAGAAAAATGTACGTATTGCCTATAAAGTTGAAATATTGTTTGCTGAATGTTAAACTCTAAACTAATCAATCAATCTTTTTGTGACTTACTCATATTAAGTCTTTTTTTTGTGTTTTCTATGTTGATCGTGTCCTTGTATTATTCATCTTACACCGACGGTTCGCTTCTCGCTTACTTTAAAAACAAAATTATCTGGTTTTTGAAACATAGAGAAACAGGCTTAAAAGTAACACTTGGTGATTGTTCAGAAAATAAAATCCATATTTAATCAAGAAACTTGAAAGTAATTTTCTTTTTCCTCTTACTGAAAAATTTACATGCACAACTTATTACGCCGCTTAGGGGGTTCCATGCCCTGGTAACAGAAAATAAGTGTTTTCCAACAGTTAATTACGTATTTCTATCAACTTCATCTTCACGGATATGTTTATTATGTAACACAGTCATAATTCTCAGCATTATCTGCAAATCAAGAAACAGATACATTCACATAACTTGTCATTGTAAAAATTAAAATGTCAGTGATGTACAATTACTTATCTACAACAAAAAAGGCCATTCACTTATTGAAATGCATTAAACTCAATTAGCTGCTTAACAACCACACATACACGTAAAGTTTTATTATAGTCTATAAAATATTTTCCTTTCAAAATGTCAATCATTTCTGTTTTATTGCAATAGATGTAAACTGCTTCAGAATCAAGTATTTCAAAAATATAATATGCTTCAAAATATCTTATGTGACCCTCTTAGTCAGAAGTCTTGTAAAATGTCTTGCTTTTTATTAAGATCTAAAAATACCAAAAACGGAAAGAACATTAGAGAAAAGAAGGGAAACGGGGAATGTGTCAAAGAGACAACGACCCAAAGGGGAGTTACAATAACCCAAAGCCACCATAAGATCTTCATTGAACGGCGAGGAAACCCCACACCCAACGGCAGGTCGGAGTCGGCCCCTAAATAAAGAGTAATCAAGTTCAGTGAAATAAACATCATCCTAGACACCTATAGACATACTAGTAAACTAACTAGAAAACAGACAAGACACACAAAGGCTTTATAAATTTCCTGACTTAGGACAGACGCAAACCTGCTGCGGCGGGGTTAAACTAGTTTTATTGGGCCCAAACCTTCCCCCTATAGCCAATGTGATAAATAAAAAAACAATTGTTTTTACATATCTTTGAGTTTATGGTCTTCCAAACGTTTAGATTTTATCTGCACTGAAGAGACAAAGGTTGTCGAAATGTGCATATGCAGAAAGTAAATTCACAGTGACTTCGGTATTTACGACAGTAAAATTCAGTTGGCAACAGGACTGAGTCAATTGTGAATAAAGGGCTACGCCGAGCGCAGCATGATACGACCACAGCATGTCAAACACTGAAACTTGAACGAGTGTAATTCAAAATGAATGAGGACACAGTAAAGAGCTTGATACAGTAATTAAATGGACGCAATAAAGAACTAGACCTAGTAATTAGCTGCACACAAACTAATGCAAATATAAAAATTAGCGTTAATGATTCCTTATATAGATCGGAAATGGTAAGAGGTATATCAAATTGGTCAACGGTCAACATACTCTTTTAACAATATGATAAGAGGAATCCGGAGAATTGAACCCATTAAAATCCAACAAAAAAATAAAGGATTTTACGTATTTTGAAAATTTCAGCCCCTTTGACCCCTTTTAGCTCGGAAACGGCAAGAGCTGCACCAAATCTGTTGATAAAATGCCAAAGCTTACATTATATCAAGAAGAATCAGAAGAAAAAAAGTCCCATCAAATTCTGATGAAAAATAAAAATTTCTAATATTTCAAAAAAAATGCAATTTTGGCCCCTTTCACCCCTTGTACCTCTGAAACGGTAGGAGCTACTTGAAATCCGCTGGCATAACTTTGAAAGCTTATATCATGAAGAATCTTAAGGAAAAAATCCCATCGCAATCCGATAAAAAATAAAGATTTCACATATTTTGAAAAATTGCAATTTTGACCCCTTTGACCTTGTAGCTCAGAAACGGTAAAAGCTACGCGAAATCCGTTGACATATTACTGAAAGCTTATATCAAGAGGAATCCAAAGAAAACAAGATGTGTTTGTGAAACACTACATATGCCCCCAGATTCCGATTTTTACCCCTTTTTGACCCCTATGACCTTGACCTTTGACCTATTTTTTTTTGCATATTTATGTTCCTCTTGACTAGACCTATACACTTGCCAAGTATCAAAATTCTACCTTATATAGTTCAAAAGTTATAGCCAAGGTTAAAGTTTCGGACGCACAGACAAACAGACAGACAGTCAGACAGACAGGACAAAAACAATATGCCCCCCGATCCTCGATCTGGGGGCATAAAAATATCATCAAAATCCGATGAAAAATAAAGATGTCACATATTTAGAGAAATTGCAATTTTGGCCCCTTTGACCCCTTGTAACTCGGAAACCGTAAGAGCTACACAAAATCTGTTCACACACTGCTGAAAGCTGATATCATGACGAAGCAAAGGAAAAAAAATCCCAGGGAAATCCGATGAAAAATAAAAATTTTATGTAATCTGCATATTTGCAATTTTTGCCCCGTTTGGCCCCTCATAACTCGGAAAGGAAACAAATTATCGCAGCGCACTTTATTTTTCCTAAGGAATCCATTGCAAACAAGAGGAAAGCTGTCAATGTGACGGCAAACCGAGTTTTCTTTTACATGGACAGTATATCTTACACATGGGTAAACCCTGAATATTTCATTAATTTTCAATGTTAAACCTTCCATTAAAGTAGCCTATTTCTGAAAGTTCAGCAACTTGGATTTTAATCAAAAATGAAAATAAAACTGTGCACACCTCTGATACAGGTACAAATGATCTGCATTATAAAAACTTTCTGTCTATTAAACTGTAGGAGATTTGTTTTGGACAAATGGGACACCCTATTGGTAAATATTTGACCTTAAAATGACTAAGTTCAACCACTGGGAATTCTGGCATTCAACAAAAATCAAAATCAAAGTACCATGCACACCTTTGATATAGGTACAACTGATCTGCAAATTAAAAACTGCCTATGTCTTATACTGTAGGAGATTTGCTCCGGACAAAGGGGGTACCCTATTGTTAAAAATTTAACATAAAAATGACTAAGTTCAACAACTGATATTTTTGACATAAATTATCAAAAATCAAAATCAAAGTACCATGCACACCTTTAATATATGTACAACTGATCTGCAAATTAAAAATTTCCTGTCTCAAATACTGTAGGAGATTTGCTCCGAACAAAGGGGGTACCCTATTGTTAAAAATTTGACCTAAAAATGTCTAAGTTCACCAACTGATTTTTTTGACATAAATTATCAAAAATCAAAGTCAAAGTACCATGCACACCTTTGATATATGTACAACTGATCTGCAAATTAAAAACTTCCTGTCTCAAACACTTTAGGAGATTTGCTCCGGACAAAGGGGGTACCCTATTGTTAAAAATTTGACCTAAAAATGTCTAAGTTCAACAACTGATTTTTTTGACATAAATTATCAAAAATCAAAATCAAAGTACCATGCACACCTTTGATATATGTACAACTGATCTGCAAATTAAAAACTTCCTGTCTCAAATACTGTAGGAGATTTGCTCCGGACAAAGGGGGTACCCTATTGTTAAAAATTTGACCTAAAAATGTCTAAGTTCAACAACTGATTTTTTGACATAAATTATCAAAAATCAAAATCAAAGTACCATGCACACCTTTGATATATGTACAACTGATCTGCAAATTAAAAACTTCGTGTCTCAAATACTGTAGGAGATTTGCTCCGGACAAAGGGTGTACCCTATTGTTAAAAATTTGACCTAAAAATGTCTAAGTTCAACAACTGATTTTTTTTACATAAATTATCAAAAATCAAAATCAAAGTACCATGCACACCTTTGATATATGTACAATTGATGTGCAAAATAAAAACTTCCAATCTCAAATACTGTAGGAGATTTGCTCCGGACAAAGGGGGTAACCTATTGTTAAAAATTTGACCTAAAATGACTAAGTTCAACAAATGATATTTTTGACATAAATTATCAAAAATCAAAATCAATGTACCATGCACACCTTTGATATATGGACAATTGATGTGCAAAATAAAAATTTCCTGTTTCAAATACTGTAGGAGATTTGCTCCGGACAAAGGGGGTACCCAATTGTTAACAAGTGTGGATCGTATTGCAAGGCAATACAGGAGTCCCCTGCCGGTGGAATAATTCAGTGATACCAGCAAAAATAGTTAATGAAATGTTTTCCTAGCCCAAGGCCCATAACTTCGTCAAAAATCAATGGACCCAACCAATACTCAAACTTGATCTGTAAGTCATAGTAGTTGATAAACAATGCAAATATCAGCTTAATATCTGAAACGGTTAAGAAAAAAAGTCTGGAAAACCTATTTTTTACCAAAATTTTCTAAGTCAAAGGCCCAT
>MJUU01022332.1:33713-48621 GCA_002080025.1 Modiolus philippinarum | reverse complement strand
GAAAACTGATATTTTACCGAAATAGTCAAAGTCCAAGTCCCATAACTCCGTCCAAAGTCAGTGGACCGGAACCAAACACGAACTTCATCTGTAACTCATGATGGTAGACTCACATACCAAATATTAGGGTCAATAGGTGGAACGGTTTAGAAAAAAAGTCCGGAAAACTGATATTTTGCCGAAATAGTCAAAGTCCAAGTCCCATAATTCCGTCCAAACTCAGTGGACCGGAACCAAACACGATCTGCATCTGTAACTCATGATGGTAGACTCACATACCAAATATTAGGTCAATATGTGGAACGGTTTAGAAAAAAAGTCCGGAAAACTTGAGTGTGACGGACTGACGGACTGACGGACGGACTGACGGACTGACGAAGTGCAAACCTAAAGTCCCCTTCGGCGATGCCGGTAGGGGACTAAAAAGTTGACCTAAAAATGACTAAGTTCAACAACTGATATTTTTGACATAAATGATCAAAAATCAAAATCAAAGTACCATGCGCACCTTTGATATATGTGCAATTAATGTGCAAAATAAAAAATTCCTGTCTCAAATACTGTAGGAGATTTGTTCCGGACAAATGATGTACCAATTTTGCAGCCGCCCGCCCGCCATTTTCACCATTTTAATACTAGTAACCGGATTTTTCCGATGGAAAACCCGGTTAAAAACGGCATCAAAAGCGGACTAAAAATAAAATAATAAAATTTTTTGGACCCCATTTATCTCATGAACAGTACATGCGACGTGAAATCCGTTGACATACTGCTGATTGGAAATTACCCCATCAAAATCCGATAATTAATAAATATTCTACAGGTAAATAGGTGAAAACACCCAATTTTGCCCTTTGTGGCCCCTATTTTAAAAACGGGAGGGGGCCATAATGATCATAACCAATCCACACCTTCCTTTCGTGCCAAGGAACATGTGTTAAAATTTCATAAGGATTGATCAACTTGAACTTGAGTTATTGGCCAAAACTAAAAGTGTCTACAGACAACGACGCCGACGACGACAACGACGAAGACAACGCCATACCATTATACGACCACAAAATTTTTGCGGTCGTATAAAAATGAAACTGAAAGAACTAAATATACGGACATAAACATGAAACCACAAGAGACTACTAGCAGTTAACTGACATGCCAGCTAAAGACCCATTACTAACTGTAGTCCACATGAAATATCGGTTGCGTATGAGCAGAGACATAGCTGTATGTCTATGGTATGAGAAAATCTGTTCCTGCATATTACTGTCCTGTGTCACAAAGTAAAGTGGAAACATGTGTTCGTTTTTAAGGCTCGCCTAAAGTTGATTGCACATATGGTCGTGTCAAAAATTGCCATATGATTCTGGGGTAAATACAACAAATGTTAAACATTCTTATAGAAAAGAAAATTGTTAGTAGGGAAACTGTTAAATTGGTTTGAAATTATTAATTTTGTATAGAGCTCAATGAAAGAAAAGTCTTGTTTATTTAAGCTTTCCTATATTGCTGTCACTTGTAAAGTGGTTAAGAACTTGTTATAAAATGTGGGTCATGTTTGGTTTTTCATTTAAATTTCATTTAGACATTTCAATCTTCAGTACAAATAAAGTTTTAATTTGATGAACAAAATTATATCAGTTTCCGCCCACTTGCACTATAATCTATCTCTTATTATTTCAATTTGCTGTCTTCTATGTTATATAAAACTACAAACAGGAAGTAATTGCTTTAATGCAGGCATGCGCAAAAGCACGTCACATGTTTTGTCTGTAGGGACACAATTAATAATATGCAAGTTGCCATTTCAAGATGATAGTCCAACTTCCCAAATATCTTAGGTCTTGGACCAACAATGAAAAATCAATATCTGACCTCAAACACAAGATCAATCTGAAACATGACACACCTTCTCGGAGGGGGTCTAAGTCATAAATAAATCCTGGGTTTAAGATGAGCAACCGCCAAAAAAAAACCAAAAGTTTAAGCTAAAGATATAGGTGTCGTACTAATTTTGCAAACAAAATTCAACAATTCAATTTTGTTCTGATAGTTTATATCATAAATGATCTATTAAAGCAGTTTTTGACAAGATGTAATGCATTCGCAGAATGAAATTTGAATTCAAATTCACCCATCGTGTCTTATACGCATTTTATTATTCTTATTATTCCTTTGAGTAAAAGATATTACATGTCGAATTATTGAGAATTTTAATCTCGTTTTTACCATTAAATTTCAGGTTTTGTTTTTGTTTTTATCTTGATTTAGACTCAATTTGCCCAACTTTGGTGGTTTTACCATTTTACTTTCCTTTTTAATACTGATCTTACGTTATATCAACACGAATATTTATGTCAATCGTCTTTTTCTTCCTCCATGTATCGTGCATTTGCAGTTTACGTTCCTATAATTCGTATTCATGGGAAATATATAAAGGAATGAATACATTTGTTGTAATGACTAAATACCGAAGTAACTGTGAATTTGAATTGTAAAAAACCTTTTCCTTTACATACATCAGGAAATAACAACAAGTGGCGTATCCCTAAAGGCAAAATACAGAACAATAAATAACCAAACAAACTTCGTAAAGTGAGTGTAATTTATATGTAAGACATTTACAAGATGCTAATTACCATTCTCTCGTAAAAAGACGAAATTGAATTTGTAAGAAAATATTTCCAATTCATTAATGTGCTATTATCAACAATTTGATCGCTATGCATTACCTCTGATACCAATTCTATTAAGGAAATGACCCTTTATCATTTAACAAGACGTAATATTTCAGAATCTATAAATCTAAAAGGAATCCTAGGCTTAGTTTGGAATGCCAAACCATTTGATGTTTACTAGAGTTTCAGCAAAACAATGAGATTCAAACTTGTTTTCTGTTTACGAAGAAAAAGTTTTATCCAAAGAGGAATATAAACGAATCAATAAATTCTACGTTCATCAAGATTGTTGCACAACTGCACTCTGTACCCTTTCAAGTCTTAATAAAACTGTATTTCAATTTCAATAGAAAGCAATTCTGGAACAACTATTTGTGTCAAAAACATACACAGTACAAAAGGTTGTCTGAAGTTTGTCGTAAAGGCCAATGATTTAATAAAAAAAAGTATCGCAAAAAATTTTTGTGTATTTTTTTAAATCACTCAGTTTCAAGGTTTTATAACCGGGTAATTTCCTGCTATTTAAAACAAATACAGTATTCCAAATTATAAACTTTTATTTTGCAGTATCTGGACCTTCCAGACACAAGATCGAAACTGAATAACAATCAAATATTGATAATTAAAAAACAGTTGTTATGTGAATAGATTAGTGTCCAAAGATATTAAATATACGGCTTCCAGTGCAACAAGCACATTCTGAACAATAGATATAAATGAGACATTAATTAAAAAACGAAAGAATAAAGGAAAGAATAAATAGATAACCTTACTTGTCACAATTAACACTAAAAATTATGTAATTACATCAAAAATGTATAAGATGCATTGTCCAAACAGAATATTAAAATAATATACAGTTACTGTCTTTTGTTGAGGTAAATGTGCAGTGTTATTGACTTTTGGGGAAACAGATATTCATCGAGCCGCATGGCGAGGTGAATATCTGCTTTCCCAAAAGTCAATAACACTGCACATTTACCGAAACTAAAGTCAGTAACTGTTTTATTCTATTATCTGATAAATACATAATAATTCTTTTTATTGTGTATTATACTATACACCTAGAAATTTTCTACGGGTGTCGAATTAACGATTAAAGAGGCTTTGAACATTTGCATAAAATAAATGAAATATATACTTTTCAAAAAATATTTTGAGGATAAGTAAAACAATAAATATAACATTATTATTATCTTTACTGTCAGAAATTTACAGATTCTAGCTAACACTGAGTTTGCGGCTTTTTTCCATTGTTCGTCATTGGTGGGAGATTGTGAAGAAGGGAGGGAATTGACATTTTAATGTAACAAGCGAACGTTCTTTAAAGACTTTATTTAAAGAATAATTTTTTATCCTAAATAATCGATGATTTCTGTCTTTTAAATGAATGCTTGTGTTCTTCCTTTTCACTCCTTGCATCTGTGAAATGCGCAATGTGTTGTCGACATCCGTCGGGAGATTTTTTCTCAAAATATTGTGTGAACGCCTTTACCAGTGTAACGCTGACTTGTTTCGTATTGTAAGTGTCTTCCTCTTTGCATATTTGCACCATTTTCGCTGATCTTCTTTTCTTTAGATGAAGCAATTCTGTTTTTAGTGATGCCGATGACGTTGTCACGCGACAATGTTACATAGCAATGTGATTGGACGATATAAATACGGGATTTCCCTTTTTCTAAAAATATGTTTCACGTGACGTTTCCCGCGGTGAATATCCTTTTCATGGAGTGAATATCCTTTCTATCGAGTGAATATCCTTTTTTATTCATTTTAATGTCAATGCAACTTTACCATTAGTATTTATATATTATAGAATAAAAACTAATATTTTGATAAAAGTTCAAATGTCCAAATATCCAAATATTTCTCCCTTACTCTCCCAAAACTCGGTCCAAGAGTTTGTCAAATATACCATTAGTTTTATCGTCTAAGATACCGTCCTCTTGAACATTTTGCTTTGCCCATAGAAATAGGTGGTCCTCGTCGGTTGCCCAGTTCCGATAGTTCATGCAGTAGCTGTTGGATTTTGTAGGATTTTATTGCATTTTCCTCTTTAAGTCCTTCTATCACACGTTGCTGTTGTTGCTGCAATTCGCCTTCTTCCTGTACGACTGGGTTATACAATAACTATTTCTCATGTTATTTTTCCACGAAATCATTTTGATTTTGGGGAACTAACTATCTAGTAGGATTAGGTACTGAAGATCGTGCCCGGGTTCTCCACCAATATTAACCGGGTAAATTCCGGCTATTTAAAAAAAATACGGTATTGCAAATTATATACTTTTATTTTGCGGTATCTGGACACATCCAGACCCAGGATCGAAACTGAATAACAATACAAAATAAAAATCATATAAAGATAATAAAAGAAAATGTGTCAGAGACATGGATGCCCCTGTGAGATAGATTTTATCAAACAAGAAGTAGATGAGTGACAGACTTGAAAAGAGGAGACATGGTATATCTCATCATGCCAAAGCTATAGACCAATTATCAAATAATTATTGCATATGAAAGCTGAGAAATCCTTTACGCAAATTTGACAAAAATGGCTATAATGAAAAAAAAATCAGTCATCGGAAAACAGGAAGCAGGTGAGTGACGGACTTGAAAATGGGAGATAAGATACAACTCATCATACCAAAGCTTAAGACCAAATATCAAATCATTATTGCATATGCAAGCTGAGAAATCCTTCGACAAAAAATTTCAATATTTGGCTATAATGGAAAAAACAAAGTTATCGGCAAACAGGAAGTAGATGAGTAACGGACTGGAGAAAGGGGAGACACGGTACAACTCATCATACAAAAGCTCCAGACCAAATACCAAATTATTACTGAGAAAATTTTCAGACGTACGCAAGGAAGGACGGACAAGGGTAAAACTTAATGCCCCCGTCAACTGACGGCGAGGGCATAATTAAAAAACCGTTGTTATCTAAACAGATTAGTGTCCAAAGATATCAAATAACTACATCCGGCTTCCAGTGCGACAAGCACATTTTGAACAATAGATAAAAATGAGAGATTAATCTAATATGAAAGAATAAAGGAAAGAACAAGTTTGTTACCTTACTTGTCACAATTAGCATTAAAAATTATGTAATTAAATGATTAAAATGTATAAGATGAATTGTCAAAACAGAATATGAAATGAAAAACTTAATAATTTGATTAAAAGACCAACATGCCCAAATATTTCCGGGTTATAGTTTGAAAGTTTTAAACTTGAATTATAATACCGAAGTTACGGTGAATTAAGTTCTGCATATGGCCATTTCAGTTATGTCTCTTCAGTGAAGATCAAATCAAATAGAAAAGCCAGATTCAGCTAAGAACAGAGCTTTTTAAGAGGAAGATACTCCTAAGTTCTATACAAAATTTCTAAAATTTAGTTATTACAAGTTTCCAAATAAATCCGGTTTTCAAGCCAGCACAGAAGAACTGATAACTTGGCTGGTGAAAACCATCGGGGACCAAATAGTCCACCAGTAGTTGCATCAACCCAGCGGTAACAAGTGTAGATGGTATTGCAAGACAATACAAAAGTCCCCTACCGGTAGATCAATTCTTTGTTACACCAGCAAAAAAAGTAAAAGAAAAAATTCCAAGAGTCCAAGGCCCACAATCTGTCAAAATTAGAGGGCCAAAACAAAACTCGAGTTTGATAAGGTCTGTAATTCATGGTGGTAGACTCACATTGCAAATATTATCATAATATCTAGAAAGGTTTCGAAAAAAAAGTCTTGAAATCTTGAAACACAATGAATATCTTAACCATTCAATGGTTACCCCGACGTTTGAAAATAAATAGGGCTCTTTCCATTTTATGGATAGCGATAAACGCTTACCCTGTGGAGGGACACGGATCTCGCGACTTACGGAGGTCACGTGAACCTGTTTTATTCTTGGTGATACATCTTTTTAAGGATTATGAGACTGCTATATCTGTATGGTCCGCTCTTTTGTACTTTTTCATTCGTTTAGAATTCCATTTTGATTCAAAATACATTTTTTCTATCAACTTTAAACTCTCCAATTTACAAGAATGGTGGCACAAGCAAAAACTAATGACATACTCAAAAATCGTTTGCGATGGATGAAATGGGAAAAAATCATGAAGCATGTCCACTTTTCATATATATGACCAATATTTTTTGCCATTCTTTATTACCATTTTCAAGATTTTGCTGAAATAAGATAGAAGAAAGTTAATTTAGGAGCGTAATCAACTAAATTCTACAACCTCCCTGTTTCAAGCTTTTGTTAAAAGAAAATATGATAGGCATAACTAAGGAGTGGAATAGAATAAATTCAAGGACGGAACTGCAAAATCCTCAAACATGGCCTCATCGTAACTTCAATATGAAGAAAGCAATAAAAGCGTTGATCCATTGCTGTTTTACCATGCATTTATAGAGACTTTGTCTCATGTGCATTTACTCCATATCCTTTCACTGCTTGTTAACGACTTAAACGTGAAACAGTTTATATATGGTTAAATAAACTATAGTAAATGTAAAAACAAAATTACCGAAACCAAAGTCCATTAGACAAAACGACAAAGTAAGTAGATACCACCGAAAAAATTGTCGACAGTGATAGTCCTGACTTGGTACATGCATGAAAAGAAGGTGAGTTAAAAGGGTTTTATGGTGCGCCAAACCTCCCCTTTTCAATGCAGTAGTGTCCGGAAGCATCTCAACATCAATTACTATTGAAAGGTCGTAGACAATTAAAAGAAATGATCATATAAGTATTAAGTAAAATAAGAATCTTGAATCATAGTTCGGACCGAAACTTCATTTTTTTCCCGTAAGGCCTTATATATATTGAAGTACTTTTTTAATTATCGTATAATTAAAAAAAAAATAAATAAGAAAGACAAAAGTTATGGTTCAATATATTTACTCATTGAATATTTGTTTTAATTTAAAAAAAATAGGTTTGTTTTTAGCTCGTCTGCCATAAAAAAATATAACAAAATTATATAAACAACCTAAAACAATATTAAATATGATAAAGTTTTAAAACAACCTTATTTTTTAATATATTTTTAGTTGTAATAAAAATTCAATTTTGATTGAATCGACATTTAATATTTATGTACATGAATGTGCCATGTATACAAGACTGAAAAATTGATGGCATGGGAATTCCCTGTACCTGCTGGGATATTATATTTTCTACTGAAATAACAATTATTTTGCAATCTACACAACATTACGAATTTTTTTCCTTTTAAATTTAATGAATTTTCAGTCATCATTTCTGATGGGATCTGTATTTGTTCTTCTTTATTACGTAAAGAATAAAAATTAGCATTATATTGCACTGTATGCAAACAAAATAAATGCATACGATACAAAATCAATCAGTGCACCTGGTTTAATTTACGTGCTTACAAGAAGTAGTCACTATTTCAGTAGTGGCCTGAAAACCGATTTTATTCGAAAATTTTGTATTAAACTTAGTAAGAAATTCGTGCAGAGCTCTGTGCTAAGCTGGATGTGGCTTTACATTTAATCATATGCGTTAATTGTACTCTACAACTTTTTTTACATTTTTTTTATTCCAAATGTTTTGATTTCATCTGTACTGAAGAGACATAACCTTTCGAAATGGCTATCTGCACAGTAAAATGGATATTTTATAATTCAGTATTTCATTATCAATTGGCAACAACAATAGAGCAGCATTCTCATGTCTTATTCTTCATCATTTATTTTCATTTGGAACGAAGCACTCCGTTAACTCTCTGATAGTTATTGCCCTTGACATGTTTCAGAAAGTGTTTTCCACATAGAACTTTTAAACCTTTACAGATAAAATAGCAAACGTATAAAATCAAAGTAGTCAGTAAGATGAGATCTTCAATTGGAGTCAAAGGTCATGAAGGTCACTGGACAAGGTCATAGCCAATTTTGGTCTTTCATTTTAAAAATGCATGGTTGTTCCGTGGAACACAAGTGTCGCCTGCTTTTTATATATTAAAGAATTCCTGTTTTGTCAGATAATGAAAAAGATAATCAGAAAAAACAAAATTAAAGAAAATCAAAATGCATGGGCACATCTACAAAATATATTGAAGCATTCTGCATATTTGGTTGGAAAGTACCAAGCCATTTATGAGGAGTTGCCGATAATGGAAGCATACCCTTTAGACTCCAATGAGCTAAAATAAAGAAGTCAAAAGATAGCTAGAAAATCTGAACAAATCAATGAGAAACTAAATGCATGGTGCACATCTGCAATATATATTGAAGCATTTCTTCAAATTTGGTTGGAAAGTACCAAGCGGTGGATAATAAAAAGGAGGAGTTGCGGATAATGGAGGTATACAATATAATGCCAATAAGCTAACATGACTAAGTCTAAAGATAGCTAGAAAATCTATAAAAAAAATCAAAATTAATCAAAAACTAAATGCATGGTGCACATCTGTAATATATATTAAAGCATTCTTGCAAGTTTGGTTATAAAGTACCAATTGGTCTAGGAGGAGCTGCGGATAATGGAGGTATACCATATGACTCCAATAAGCTAAAATGACAATGTCCAAAATTAGCTTCAAAATCTGAAAAAAAATAATAAAGAAAAACTAAATGCATGGTTCCCATCTACAATATATACTGAAGCATTCCTGCAAGTTTCGTTGGAAAGTACCTAGCGGTTTAGGAGGAGATGCGGATAACGTAGAAATTTTGGAGCCATACAGACAGACAGACAGACGGACATACATACGGACGCAAGACGACGGATAGTGATCCGTATGTGTTGATCCTGCACCACGTGCAGTCGACAAAAAAAACTATTGAACTGCGAGAGATAGCTGATCAAATACATTGGAGAGAATGTTAGTATTATTTAGGTTTACAGTTGATATATTTGGTCCAACATAATTGGACCATTGGTTTCGGACCTAGGGCTACAAAAATCGAAGTTCGAGGTCCAATTTAAAGGGTTTTTGCTTATATCTCAAAACCAATAAAAGATACAAAGAACCTTCAAGGAGGAAAAATGTTAAGAACAATATTGCCGACAAAATGGGAAAAAGAGGCAAGAAAAATGTCCTAATCAACAACGTTATTTGCCATAAAAGTCTATAGTCACCATATCTAAGGCTTGTTTAGGCTATATCGGAATCCGGGATATTTACCACTTTTGTTAATGGGATATGGTATTTGACAAAATGCACTTGGATATGGGATAATCTGACTATGGAAACGGGATATTTCAATATTTATTGGGATAGTTTCAATTTTCAAAGGGATATTTTAGTCCAGACTTACTGGGATATGGGATATTGGGACCCCCTAAACAAGCCTCATATCCAAATGTTTTGTAATGTGTAAAGAGGAAGTAAATGACATTGCCAATCGGAAGTGACTTTAGTTACCTTAGCAACAACCTTATTTTTCGAAAAGTCCTTAAAAATCGTTCAGCAAATTTCTAATAATGTTCAAAACTTTTATTTACATCATATTTTCACCAAAGTATACAATAAAATCAAACTCAATTATTCTCTGAACAATATTGACCCTTAAATGTTTTACATGTTGTATTGCGATTCTTCTTAGGTCTTCAAAATCAAGATTGGGTAAATCTTGGCGGTAAATTTGTCCGATGCAGATTTCAGGGAACTTTGGATCTAGTGTTTTAAACTTTTTAGGATATCAGAACCATGCCTCTAGATTAGTCACGTGAGATGAGTAGTCTACAAATATTGGGGAAGTTCAAAAAAGGGTGGGGTTTACCATTGTACCCTATGAATTTTGAATACTTTTTCGCTAAAGCTGAAAGACGAGTGTCACTAATCCCGTGACATCTATGAAACCTTAAAGTTAGTTTTTGAGTCATATAACAAGTTCATAAGCATTGAAAATTCAGCACTCATTACTATATCCAATGCCAAGGAAAAAGAACCAGAACAAACTGAAATTTCGAGAAAAACATGTGTTCTGTTGTCAATTATAAATTGATTTAAGAGGAAACCCTGTCTTTTTCACATTTTTTCAGATATTGTATTATTATGTTTGCCTAACTCAATTTTAAAATAAAGCCCTCTCCGTTTTCAAGGGTATCGCAATACCAAGAAATCCTTAAAGGGAATTTGTTTTCGACATTTTTTTGTGATTTTGACTACATAAAAGATGTTACATACATGTACTTATTATTATCATTTAACAAAGTCGGGGAGACATATCGTTACCTTTTTTCGTTTGTTTGCATGAAATCTCGTACGAAGAGTCAGTCTTGTGAAATTTAGTTAAGTTATAAAATATTTGAAATTTCTATACAACTTACCTTGTCGTGGAATTTCAAAATTTTGGGAAAAAATGCGTATATATTCTATTATAGTTGTGTTTGTTTAAAGCAATATATGTAACCTAGGTTATAACAAGGAAAACCCTGCCTAAAATGTTTTGGAAGGAGTATAATATTTGTTGCCATTGAAACTATGTGCAGCATTTTGTTATCATGGACTTGATATTTTAAGACAGACATGCTTCAGATATAAGATATGTTCCAAATTCAGCCATTTTTATAAACAAGATTTAAAGTGGAACCCCTGCCTAAATATTTTATAAAGTTCACATACTGGACAGAAATCTTATTTCGGAGCTGTTCGAATAGACTTTTTTTATTTTGTCAGTTATGGTGTACATGTTCATGTGAGAATTTTTCATATGAACGCACTATCAAAATTTAACATTTGGCTTTCTTGTTTTGTACAAATTTAACTATTTTTCTTGCCATCTGTATAAATATTGCGCACATCTCACGATTTTACTTGCCAAGTTTTCTTGCAATCAACTCGATGAGTGACCTGTGATCGTTTATATGATGTATTGTCTATTGGTCATTTTGTTGGGCAACGGAGTACAGAGTATTTTGCCCGATATGTTATTCTTGCTGACAACCCCGCATCCATGACAAAAAGGGATATACATTTTTTGTATGGGTGTGGCGTTTTCAAGATTTAGCAAATGACTTCCTCTCAAACCGGTGCTATGGGCCGCCTTGAACTTACTATGAGGTAGAAGTGTTTGCTCTTTGTTGAAGGCCTCATGGTGACTTCAAGATGAGAAACAACAATCAAAGCGTTGTTCCATTTGCTTGATCAACCATGTATTTATAGGGATTTTGTTCCATGAACATTTACTCCATATCCTTTTATTTGTTCATTTCCACTTATTATTCTTCCATTTTGCTTTCTTATCGTTATTGTGAACTTGTTCAAAGGAGAGACCAATAGCCCTAGAGCCTCCAAACTTTGTATGATATTAGGCCCATATATATTCAATGTGCAATCAGCAAAAAAAAGAAGAAACGTTTCAAAGTGGTCCATTAAGAGAAACTTTGGGGTACAGAAAGTTTTCAGTTTTCTAGAGAAATACTAATATATAGGATAATGAAATTCAAAGTTTTCCTATCTCTAAAAACTATTACACTAATTCTATAAAACACTCAAATGACAGTTTTGAGTAATGATAAAGATTATGATCTAAAGCATTATAAAGTTCAAATTAACTACCGTTGCCAAGGAAATCAAAACTAAACGAGGAAATTTTCTGAAAAGTGTTTTCTGTATGCTGTTAGTTATGATATGTATTACTTTAAGGAAAATCCAGAAAAAAATGTATCATTAGAGGGTCTAAAACTTGTTGTTATTTAAGTGTTTTTTTTATAGTAGATTGAAGGAAGCCACAATCCCAAAAATTTAGATATTACAGTTTGTTTGAGAGACCTTTGTATTCGCTCAGTAAACTCCATAATCAATTTGCATGAAAAACATTTTTTTTCGCCGTTAGCCACTATTTTCGCCATTATACCAAGAAAGCACTACACAAGTAGTTTTTAAACAAGAGCTGATGTATTCGTGATACGTGTCAAACTATAATATACAATATTGGAGAATGACTAAATACCGAGGATATGACGTTATATCGACCTGAGAGATGGATATCGACCGACAGCGAAGCAAAAAAAAAAACTCTTTTGCCATTTCATTGGTAAAGAATGTACAGATTATATTTCACTATCTTAATTTTGAAGTATTTGAATATGTTCTTGCATACATTTCCTACATTTCAAAAATTGTGATTCATACACATTTGGCCTGGTTAATCTGAAGTGGAGTTTATCAAGAAGATGAAGCAAACAAAGATTTCTAACTAACATGGCTGTTAATCAGTCATAAATATTAAATGAAAAGAAAATTTCAATTAGCCTTATTATGCCTTAATCATTTTTTTAGGAAATCTACGTTTCGCTTTAATGTGTATTAATCAATTTCCACTATCAAGAATACATCAATGGATACTGTAAATGACCTTTTCATGTGACAGGAACAGAATTACCTTTTGAGCTATTTTTAGTTACCGTGCAATACCATCCATGCAATCACCCTTTCTGATATGCCGTTTCTGTGCAACCTCACATAAAATAGGGAGTCATGTAATTATGTTCTGGCCAATGGAATTGCTTGAAAAATGTGTTATTAATAATATTACTATATATTAAGTATGCGCATCCATATAATATTTATTTTAATGACAGATAAGCAACCGAATACTTATACACACCTACATGAATTGCAGGCCTGACAAATATCTTGAACAAAAGTTTAAGCTATAATTTTCTACGAACATTTTATGTTGAGACAAGATTGCTACGCGTAGCTATGTCCCCCGCCGCGGCAGTAAAGTCGATAAAGTCCAATAACTCAAGTTAAATTATGGAATCAAAATGACGGCAAGATATGATCAACTGCATTTGGTGGCAAACAGCTACGCAAAATTTGAGCAAAATCCCTTAATTGGATTTTGAGGAGATGTGTCGACAAAGTCTTCCTATGTTGTAATATGCATTAAGTCGATAAAGTCCCATAACTCCTGTAAAATTTGTTCAATCAAAATAGCAGCATAATATGATCAAGTACATATGGTGGCAAATATTCAAACTAAATTTCAGCATAATCTGTTCAATGGTTTCCGAGGAGTTGTGCCCACAAAATGTTCCTAAGCTGTAGCATGCATTAAGTCGATAAAGTCCCATAACTCCTGTAAAATTTGACCAATCAAAATGGCGATGCGATATGATCTTGTACATATGGTGACTAACAATCCTGTAAATTATCATGAATTCGGACACATACTGCTAAAATCAAAACATAATTTAAAACGGAGAACATAATTTAATAAATATTAACATTTTTCTCAAAATTAGAACTGTATGGATAGGTGTCTATGGCAACCAAAAGGTCCTCAATCCACTGCAATGCATTTTTGACCCCTTTCCAAAAAAATTTGAGCAGGGGGTTCCCCTTATAATGTAGGTATGCATACTGCTGAAATCAAGACATATAATTTTATCAAAATTTTAATTTTTTGGTTTGGTTTCCATGGCAACCATAGAAGTACTGAATCTTCAAATGCTTTAGAATTTGGTATTATATGACCCACAAAGTTCCTTTAAGATTTCATGAAGCTAGTGATAATAGTTTTTGAGATATAGTGAAAAACATACGACAAATTGCTCAAAGTCCAACAACTCCTACACAATTTCATGTATGAAAATGGCGGTGCGAAATGATATAGTACTTGTAGTGAATAACAATCCTACAAATTTTGAACAAAAACCAATAAATGGTTTCTGAGGAGTTGCGTCCACAAGATCTCCATTTGTATAGTATTGCTAAAAATCGTCAAAGTCCCATAACTCCTATAACTAGAGGCTCCCAGGAGCCTGTATCGCTCACCTGGTTTTCAGTTGCCACAATCAAGGTAACAATGTAAGTTATACAGTTGATCTTCAGTTTCTCAAACTTTCGTAGGTCTAACACCTCCAATATCTTGAACTGTTTTTAAAGTCTGATCATGTTTTATTATATTTCTTTGTTAGGTTTTTTTGATAAAAAACTGTCTTGCTAAGGACCACTTTCGACACCAGTTTTGAAGCCGAGATGTCATTTTGTAAATACAAGTCAACAAACATTTTTTAACATCAGTTTTGAAGTCGCAACATCAATATCTATTTGGAAATCAAATTTCATTGCAATTGGACAATGTTGAATTTTCCCGCCTTTTTTGGCAGCCATTTTGAAAATGGCGGTCAAAGAACAATTTTCAACACCGGTTTTGAACTCGCAACATCAAGATCTATTTGGAAACCAAATTTCATTGAAATTGGACAATGTTGAATTTTCCCGCCTTTTTTGGC
>MJUU01022332.1:15683-31819 GCA_002080025.1 Modiolus philippinarum | reverse complement strand
GACGGACGGACGGACGGACGGACACACGGACGCAGACCATTACTATGTCCCACCGTCGCGGTGCGGCGGGGGACAAAAATATGGTTGATTAAAAATTGGACAAAATCTCAAATCCCCCGAAACTTAGTTAATGCAACTATGTACCTGTATTGTTATTCTTTTCTAAAGTGAATTGGGTCATCAGTATTCAACTATTTCTAACACTTCTAAGTAAGATTATGATTTATAGTATGTTGAATTGATTACTAGATGGTACCCAATCCTAATTACACAATGCATCATTGTAATTTTCCTATACAGACACCTCTATAAATACCTTGAAAAAACACACAAAAATTATCATCACTTGCTCAAGACCATGGTTAAAAGATGATTCTAACATAAACGACGTTAAATCTCGCACCGCCTACTTGACCCCGAAAGCAGCTGGTATAAACCCTGGCTGCATTTTTCTAAGCATATATGTGAAAGCCAATGACTGACATTTAATATTATTACTAAACTGAATTCATGGATATAAGACTTACCCACGTAAAAATAGACTTTTTATTACCCTTTGTTTGCACCACAACTTAATCAATCTGCTTTAAAAATGGTAAAACAATCCACGAGATGCCCATTTTATAATTTTACTTGCTATAAGGTTCTGGGCATTCATCTCCATTTAATAATGATAGCATATAATTTTAACCTTGACAACGCACCATAAGGTCACGATTCTTGTTCATTAGAGGTTAACACATTGTTAAGGTTGCAGAATTTTATGATTTGTAATCTGTAACAAAATTTCTACAGATTATTCCTGATAAATTCTTTTACGTCAAAGCTGTCATTGCAACACTTGTTCTGTGTAAATATAGTTTTTACATAAAATAAAACCATGTTATTGTTCAATATATTTGAATAAACTGACAAAGAAATCTTGTTAAGGATCTGTTCATGCATAGATTGTATATATCAGAGTAATAATCACGCGAGACATCCGCAAAGACATTTGGCTATAAATTGAGAGAAAACTACTGCCATTTTGAGTAAAAGAAAGCATCTGTATCATGAAGATAACACTGGTTTAATCAAATTAAGAAAAGAAGACATCATTGTCTAAACGACCGAAGAAGGTTATATTATACATTACCAATCATTTAACGTAAGACCTATCACTGGATAAACACAATGAATTGTTTATAGTATCGTTTTGGGTCTGTATTAAGACAATTTCATGATGTATGTAACCTACAGATAAACAAAGCATGAAGTAGATCAAATCTAAAAATTAATGACTGACTTGTTTTATACGGGTTGACCATGGCTAAAACAAATTGATTTTTCAATATCCTCGCAAATGTGTTGTCTTTGAAAAGACGAGAGTGTATGGCAGAGTGTTTTCAATACTTTAAGAAATTATAGCAAACTTTGAGGCTAACATTAATTCTACTAAAGTTTAAACAAATTTTACAAATTTTCAAAACATGAAATATAACTCGACAAAAGTTATTCAAACTTATGACGTTTAAAGAAAATAAATTTTAAACAGTATACGAAAATTAATTGTATATTCTACTGTACTACCTTCCACACACCAGTATAGTACAGATAAGTTAAATTCACAAGGTTCAAAGCAGCTATATGATAATAAACTGTTGACACAAAATATGTCTCGCCCGCCCCTTGCATCACCTTAACTTACACATTGATCTACTATAGCAGCAATAAAAATAAAGTATAAAATTCTTTAACTGTGTTTACAAAAATGATTTGATCACGCATGCATGACTTAGGGGCCAGGGATACCAACCATTTGGGCGTGGAACCGGTATGCACTCTTTAAGATGCAACTGCATGTCAAATATCAAGTGGCTAGGACTACTGGTACAGGCTGTACAAACTGCTTGCTAACTGAAAGTGATCGTTCAGTGTCAGATCCAATCAAAATCGACTATCTTTGTAAATGACATTCCAAATATCATGGGGGTACAGCCAAAACATATTTGTTTCTATAGATCAAAAATGTTTTCCAAATTGGGCCAATATTAAACTATATATGGTGATGACTGCCATGTTTTTGTCGGATTGGAATGAAATGAGCGATATCTGTCAGAGACCATACATTATTTCTGTAAGGTGGGATGGAATTCCGTGAGATGGTTTCAGTAAGGTGGGATGGAATTCCATGAGATGGTTTCAGTAAGGTGGGATGGAATTCCGTGAGATGGTTTCAGTAAGGTGGGATGGAATTCCGTGAGATGGTTTCAGTAAGGTGGGATGAAATTCCGTGAGATGGTTTCGGTAAGGTAGGATGGAATTCCGTGAGTTGGTTTCAGAGACGATGAAAATGTAAAAAAGCTAACACGACAGACGCAGGGTCAGGGACACCAAGTGATCACACTGGCATTTCGGGTAAAGGAGTAACGGTCGACCTCACCATCTTGTGGACCGCTATGGGATATCTGTTTCCAAGATGACCACACATTTTTCCCTTTAAAGCGTAATTGTTTCCTCTACCGGATTTGACTTTACTACTGAATTTGACATGTTCATCTCTACCGATGCACCTGATCTCACCTATGGTTTTTTACTGGGTCCGTGTTCTTCATCTTTGTGTGTGTAAATGTCTTCATTTTTCGTTTATGTGTCGTACTAATGTTGTGTCTCTGTTTCTTTGTTGTTTCCGATGTTGCCATTGTCCTTGGATTATTCGTTTTGGATTGACGGTTCGGTTCTCACGTAATTTTAAACAATAGTCACAACAAAGGAAGAACAAAATAGAATTATAACCTAGTGTTTCGTTTGATCACTCCTCTGTGAATTCAAGAAACAACTGGTCTTTGAGAGTTTAAGAAAATTAACCAAAATAGGAATTAATTTTTATTTATTCCTACCTTTGAAAATTTTTGTATTAACTAAAATCCATCTAAAACACGAGTTCCAAATAGGTGTTTGTCTCTAAGAGGTTCAGGAAATTTAAAGAAAAATTTATATAAAGAAATTAAAATATCTCTATTAACAATAATTGTTTTCACAAAACGTTAAAAAAGCATTTCTACTAACAAGAATATCCCCAACAATGGCTTGTCTGAGAGTTTCAAGAGATTTGCCAAAATTGAAAAAATGAGTTTTTACCATTGAAAATATTTGCCTAACTGATGGCAAAATATGGGGTTTGCTTATTTTTAATATATTGACATGGATGCAAGTTTTTACCATAAATTAGCCACTGACCCTTTTTGTCTGGCGAATTCATATACATTTTGTATTGTTTGCATTTAAAGTGGTTCGGGGATTAAGCAAAAACCATCAGAATTTTACAATAGTTTGTACAATTAAACTTCAAAATTGAACTTCCAAAAAATAAAATACAAAATTGGGGTCACGGGCCATATAAGCTAACAATCTTTCACCGAAAATGGAGAATTTTTAGTTGAAATGTTAAGGAAAATTATCATTTTCAAAAAAATATTCAAGTTACATTTATGAGAATTTCGATGAATTTTATAAATTGCTAGCTGGTGTATCGAACTTTCTAAAAACAAAAAAGAAAATTGGGGGTCACGAACCTTACCATGTAATTATTTCACAAAATTTTCAAAGTTTGAAAAAAAAATTTAAATTACCTCCCTCGTTTAAATTTTCATTTCAAAGAATTTTACAGTATAAATACTATTCTGAATTTTTCTTTTAAAATTTATGATAGACTTAAGAGAAATAGGCAAATAATTTGTGTTTAAAGCGAAATATTTTAAAGATTTGCCCAAATTTTAAAATGCTTGCATATTTCTCTAATAAAAAAATACCTATCAAAGCATGAAACATGAAAACAAAATAGCAGAATAATACCGAACCTCCTTAAGAAACCTTTATTCTCGGATTTACCGACGCAGACTCCGAAGACAGAATTTGGATGGCTTTATATGTCTATCTTATCTGACTATTCGTCACAGGTGAAACAGCTCTTACCTGACTATTCGTCACAGGTGAAACAATCATGATAATGTCGTTACTTGGATGTTTTTTAAAACAGTGAAAGGATATGGAGTAAATGTACATGAGACAAAGTCTCTACAAAAACATGGTATAACCAAGCAAAAGAACAAGACTTTTATTGTTGTTCTTCATCCTGAAGTTACCATGAGGCCTTCAACAATGAGCTTTGCGAATACCCCATAGTAAGTTCAAGACTATATATATATATATATGTTTCGTTTACCTCAAAATCATTTCGGTTTCAAGTTTGTTTTTATTGATATTTTCAATGCTTTTTTTTTACTTTTCAATGCGGTTACAAACTTAAACGAAGTATCGACAATTTCAGTGCCAATTGGCCGTCTTCTGATGCATTTGGAACCCATAAACCCACTGAAGAGACATAAGTTGTCGAAATGCGCAGAAAATAAATCCACAGTAACTTCGGTATTTAGTTATTTGTAAAAGCAAATAAATATTCAACATAATATTATATATTAAGTACTTTTTTCTCGCTAATAGAAAAGGGGCTCTTATATATTTGCCACTTTGGCTTTGAGTTCTCTGACGATAACAATTTATTTTCATTAACTAGCTTGTAAAGATTTAAGTAACTAATTTTTTCGCATTAGCCTAAAACATCCGCTTCATAATACTATCTAATAGAGTTCTTAATGCATTAATGCTTCCATTGAGATAATTCTATCATTTGCTACTTCTCGCGTGAACCAAATAATGAGTGTTATCTTAATTTCTTGGAACCAGAGGAAATAGAATTGGCCGTGATATTGTGTGGAAACCCTCGCCGTCAATTACAATGCTTGTTGTTCTATTTACCACTTTCATATAATTCAAACAAAAAAGAAGATTAGAATTGATTTTGGAATTCCGGTTCATTATTATACAGTTCCTGCAGCTTAAGAAACAATATCAAAAAAAACGCTATGTGTCTGACACCCTTTTAACTGAAATCAGAGTAAGAACTTGATGAACCCACTGCCATACCATTGACAGAACTTGGAATTAGGAACATTGTGAAAAAAAACATCGAATAAAAATGGCATTTCTATGCACTATCAAACATTTAGTACACTTTTTATGAGTGTATGGACAAACTTTGGAATCATCTCTAACTATGGATATTCAACACAAAGGGCCGGCGAAGGATTTCTGTGCCATATACCATACAACAAAGTTTCGCAAAAGAAATAATGTAAAAGCTGTCATCAGGAAGTTCAGTTTAGTTTACCAAGATATCGGAAGGGATGGGTAACCTAAGCCAGAAGAAACCTCCACTAGCTCCTGCTAGTGCATGTACCAAGTATGGCTTTAGCGAGTTCCAATCGTTGTTTACGTTTGTCTTTTCTTTTTTCATTTGTGTTTGTTCTGTGAATTGTGGCCTGTTCGAACTGAAAAGTTTTTGCAGTGACCGTCTGTTTAATGTCTATCATAATAGAATTAGAGATATAATAAGTCTGTCCAAGCCCTAAGTGAATCAATAAATAGAGATGTTACATCAAACATTTTAAATCCTTTTAGACTTTCCTGGGACTAAATTAATTAGGCAAATAATTTGTTCAAAATAATGAAATCACATTGATCGTTCCCTACCTCTCAACAGTGTGCTCAATTAATTCAGCTGTCAAGGCGTTCTCCATTCCAGTCGTTAAAGGAGAAAAATGATTCTCTGATGAATGCCAATAGTTCTGATCATTGTAAAACAAATTCTTCCTTAGCTGTTTAAGAATGTACAAGATATATAGCAGCGAGAAAGTCTAGTATATTAATCATTAAAAGGTCATTGGAAAAAGGATTCTAAATGTTGGGATATTAATCTTCCTTTGCTACTGAAATACATGTATGACAGTTACAAACTGAAATATTCATAATGGTTTTGAATTATAAAGGATTGTAAATCTTGCACCGATATTATGAATAACAAGAAAAGTAAGCGCTTATCCCATCGCATGTTTTTTGTTTGTTTTTGACTTATTATTAGCTCTTTAAAAACTTGTACTAAACAAGATCTTGACTGTTATACAATTTTTTACCTCAGTCATTCATGTGTGAAATGTAGGTCACCTGTCAATGTGTAATATGTTTTAACTGCAGCTTTTCGACTATTAAGGATGCATCTACTGAAAAAAGTACTATAACTCCAAAAGAGTAGTGTCCGTGATATGGACTCTTACATAAACTTAAAACCAGTATCCCTCAAAATCTTTCAAGGTCAAAATGAACTAATATTTAAATGGAGCTTCGTTAATAGACACATCTCTAGACAAAATATTATTCCTCTGGAGCTTTTGCTATATGAGATCTGCACTCATACAAAAACTTTAACTTAGTCCCTAATGCATTATATCTTAGGTCGAGATAAAATTCTTATCTGCAGCTTACTGACTATACAAAATGCATCTTCAGTCAAAATATTTCGTACGTATTATTTTATCTGAGATCTGGACTCTTACGAAAAACTTTACCTAAGTCATGAAATGTTTTTCAAGGGTACCTTATTCTTATCTCTTATCTGCAGCTTCACGACTAAAAAGCACGCATTTAGTCATTAAATTGTTCCTCAATGAGTTGTAGTATCGGAAATATTGACCCTTACAAAAAATTTAACGAAAGTCAATCATCTATGACAAAGTCAATCATCTTTGACATGTGACATATTTTTATCTGATACATGGTGACTTCACAAGACGGATCTGTAGACATAAAAGTTGTAGTATCTGAGATCTACTTCAACCGAGTCAAGCAAGCATGAAATGTATGTCAAGAAGACATTTTTCTTATATGAAGCTACATAACTAAAGAAAACGCATCTACATACATAATATTATTGATTCATTATTTCTCTATAAGTTGTACAGCTGAGATCTGGACTTTTACAAAAACTTTTACCTAAGTCATGTATGCAAGAAATATAGGTTAAGAAAGCTTAATTTCATGTGCAGCTCCGTGACATCACAAGATGCATCTACAGACAAAATATTATTTCTCTAAGACTTGTAGTATCTAAGATTTGGACTCTTACAAAAACTTTTAACCAGAGTCATTCACACATGAAATTTTATTTAAATCCATTTTCTTTATATATCAATCATATTGGCTATTCAAGATGCATCCATGAAAAAATGCTTGTAAATCTATTGTTGTTTTGAAAAGACAGGGATTTTAACTTCAGACGGGTCAACGCTATATCTTCTGGCGAGAAGATAAAAACTCTAGAAAAAAGGTACTACTGATTTTGTCATATATGAGACATTTATTTTTGTGTGCTTCATGGGAAATAGAATACGAACATGCAAGGATAGTGGGACTACATGACACGCTAAATAAATTAAATGTCCGTCAATGACTATTATTATCTTCAAAGCATATGTATAAACAATATAGCTAGAATTTTCTTTGGTGTGCTGAAAAATCAACTTGAATACTTTCAGAACATTACTCAGTATTATTAATATCAAACATCGTCTGTCGTACCATCGTATATATGACTTAGTTTTTCGTGTCATTTTAGAAATTGTTATGGAGATTGGATGTCAATATGACATCGTAAACTATCTTAATACTATGATATAAAGTCTACGCGAAGCTTGAACCGAGTAGCTATAATGATGCTTGTATATCAATCCGACAACATAACTCTTTTCCATAAAAATATCTTAATGGAAGCTCCTTACCGTGCATCATCCGTACACAGGATATATATACCATGACCGGTTTTCGTTTAAACTTCAATGAAATCTACCATTAGTGTACGGGGGTACCAGTGTATACCAGCGTATAGCTACTTAGTAGCTATAAACTGGATCCATGTACACTAATGGTAACAGTCTTTTAAATTTCAATGAAATCATGGTACCTATATCCTGTGTACGGATGATGCACGGTGCTCCTAATCCAGGTGATATATGATTTCTAAACTCTACTCCCTGGTGGCGATCATCTTTTATTTGTGATTAGTTCATATATACAAAATTTGGTATCCATGGTATCAAGTTACCATACCTAGTTAATATCAACTAGATAATGAAACGCTTTTCAATGATTTGCAATTTACAACATTTTCCCATGGTCCTATGTTAAACTAAGATCTGCATTGGCGGCCATCTTGGAATTATGATCGGTACTAAAGTCATACTTTTGTTACAATTATGTGACCATGCCAAATAAATATGAACTTAATGTATGAAACTGTTTTCAAGAATTTACCATTTACAACATTTCCCCATAGGGTTTTATGTTAAACTATGGTGCCTGCTGGAAGTTATTTTAGATTTGTGAACGGTACAAATATACAAAATTTGGTAGATGACAATCATGTTACCAAGCCTAGTTAATATAAACTTGATGTACGAAACGGTCTTCAAGAATTAACAATTTACAACATTTTCCCATAGGGTCCTATGTTAAACTATGTTCCCCAACGGCGGCAATCTTGGAGGAGATGTGAACTAATGTTTTCGGATTTTCTTTCCAAATTGAAGGGCACGTAGATCTTGCTATGCTGATCACTTTTACCCCAATGTCAATTTTTTGATATTTGTAACAGTTTTCGAGTTATTTGCAAACAACAGAAATCCACCCTAACGTTCTTTTGTTAATAACAGCGGCCATGTTGTTTGATCTACAGACTAAACGAACTCAAATTTGACACTTCATACTCTGGTGAAAATTCAGGTTTAAGATACAATAGGGCCAGCAGTTTCAGAAGAGAAACTCTTTGAAATTGTTGACGGACAGACGGACGAAGGACGACAGAGGCAAAGTGATGACAAAAGCTCACATGGCCGTTTAGACCAGGTGAGCTAAAAACTAATCGTTCAACTATGTTTCCTTGTAGTCGTACAACTACTCTAAAGTTTGCATCAATACAAATCGACTTCTTGTGCTGTAAGATGACCGTATCTCTCTGCAGTGGAAGACAGTAAACTTACATTCCAGCACTTTTATTCTAGCATGGGTGATCTCAGTCGGATCATCTCAGCAATCAACATCCCAGAAAGATCAGAGGACATTTTTACTTTTTCATTTTGTTATTGTCATTGCAAGATTTTGGGTGTTTGATCTTAGTAAAATTTTATGATTTACTATCAAAATGAAGAAACGTTGAAAACTAACATAGTCAATTGGAAGATTCCAACAAGGGTCGTTTCGTTTCCACTACAATACGAACTCGTTAGAGTTACCGTGTTACAAAATCGTATTCAAAGAATTGTTGTTGGCTCAATAAGGTATATATTATCATTTTCGTATAAAATATTTATTTCATGACATTATAAGAAAGGAAATAATTTGTAAGAATGTACACTGATGTTCCTTCATTTAATATCACACTCGGACTTTATGGGTCTGTAAAAGCTCTTCCCGACGACCGCAGCAGACATCCCGCTTCCTCGTGTGATAACTTTTACATACCGGTAAATAGTATTATTCTGTTTAGTATGTCATTATAGAAGTTAAACTTGAGTATAAATCGTACGTTACAAGGTGTGTCAGTTACCGGCCCAATGACGTGGTTGTCTACTGACCACTATGGTATAGGTGAGATACTGCTGGAAGTGTTGTTAAGGTGTTGCAGGGTATTAATTTCTTATTAAAGATATCTTTAAACTTTTCTGTGTTGAAACATAATTCTTTAATCTTTTAAAATATGAAATAAAAATTGGGGTCATAATTCGAATTAGCCAAAAAACTGAAATTGAAAAGTGAAGGGATTTACAAAGAAATGATAGGAAAAGCTTTAAAGAAGAACTGTCGTCGAATGGCAGCCAAATATACCCCCACTCATTGAACCCTGATCGATATGTAAGTGCAAATTTAAGTTGGTGTGGGCCCAATACAAGTACGAACACAATGATATAATCTTCAAGAAAGAACTTTTCGTAAAGGTGCCAATGAAGATACTCAGTCATAAGCAGCCTTAAAGAAATTTCATTACAAGACTTTGAAAACAACTTTTCAAGAGGAATACAATGAAAAGAGTGTTTCTCTCCCCAAGCTTGACTTCAAAATATCTACGCCATGAATTATATCTTTAAAAATTTGTCAAAGTCCAAAGGAATCAACAGAAGTCCCGGTCAAATTATATCCCCTTCCTGGTTTCCGACAATGATTACATTCCCTGATGCACATCTCAATATAGTGTCCTTCCTTTCTGTAAAATTTCATTAAAATACTTTAAGTGGTTGAAGAGGAGTTTTATTTTCTTGTTTTTTACCATGTATTTGTAGAGACTTTGTCTCATGTGCATTTCCTCCATATCCTTTTATTCACCATTTGCGCTTACGAGGTAATTCATAAATAGGGAATCTACGAAAGGTCAAAGTCAAATTATCCCCTTTCTGGTTTAGGCACTAATTATATTCCTTCATGCACATCTCCATATAGTGTCCTTCCTTTGTGTAAAATTTCAGCAAAATCCTTTCAGTGGTGTAATAGGAGTTTCGCTTACGAGATAACCCATACATAGAGAATCTATGAAAAGTAAAAGTCAAATTACCCCCCCCCCCTTTCCTAGTTTTCGAGAATAATTATATTCCTTCATGCACATCTCCATATAGTGTCCTTCCTTTGTATAGGTTTCATTAAAATCCTTTCAGTGATTTAAGAGGAGTTGCGCTTACGAGTTAACACATATATAGTGAAAGTCAAAGTCAATTATCTCCCCTTTCTGGTTTATGACAATAATTATATTCCATCATGCACATCTACATATATTGTCCTTCCTTTGTGTAAATTTTCATCAAAATCCTTTAAGTGGTTAAGAGGAGTTACGCTTATAAGACGTATGGTAGAGTGACGGACAGACGGAAAGACAGACAGACAGACAGGGTGGTTCCTATATACCCCAAACTTTTTTTGTGGGGTATAAAAATTATTATAGATTTTGTTCAAATTTTTCATGTTTTTTGATAGCATTATATTGTTTTATATATAAGATTTTAAAATCAGGGGTCGCCCATCGTTAAAATGAGAGAGATAATTTGTGAAACGTTATTTTCTCTGATGATATCAATGTGAAATTCTTTTATCAAATTACCTCTCTTGCATAATTTCTGTGTTCCGTAAAATCCACTACCATACATAACAGCTTTTCCTGTTAAGTGCATCTTTTGTTATGAAAATGTTGTAAATAAGGTAAAGTACAACGAATATTATTTACTTTAAGACTTTCTTCAAATTACATTATAATTTTGTTATTTTTCTAATCGTATAAAACCTAAATGAATAAAAATTGGACCAAAAAGGCGGAATAATACCACTTTGACACCTTAAAGCCCCTACAAAAACTATTACCCTCTTTCAAGTATCGTTATAATTGGTTAACTGTACAGCAACTTTTGAGGGTTAAATGACAATTAGCGATCGATACCGCTATATCTAGTGTAAGAGGACGTTTTGAACGTACTACGAGATGCTAGCAAAGCCCATTGTTAAGGCTTCTATAGGTGACTTCAAAATGAAGAATAAAAAGCAGCGTAGTTACATTGCTTGGTTTAACCATGTATTTGTAGAAACTTTGTCTCTTGTACAATTACTCTCTATCATTTTATTTCTAATTGTCTTTATAAAATAGTTTACATTGCGCTTCATAGAAAGTTACTATTGTAATCAAAATTTCAACCCGGCCTTAAAATACTAAGGCTTTATTGCATTCGTGGAAATCCTTGGTACTGGATTTGGCCTCCTATTTCGATATGTTTGATAGTACTGAACTTTTTTGCTTTTTTGCACTGGGCACGAAAAGAACCACTTCTTTCCTAGAGGATTGGATTTGAGCATCGTCCCTTGCACCCCCAACCCCACCCCCACCCCCGTGGTAAAGCAATAGTTAAGTTGGTTCTAATTTATTGTTAATGTCAGTTTATACATGTATACAAAAAATAAAAATGGTATAGCTGGCCACGATTAAAAGGTAAAAAGATATACAAATTAAAAAAACATATAAAAATGAAAACAATATAAAGAAGTTTTCCCTTCTTTATATTGTTTTCATTTTTATATGTTTTTTAATTTGTATATAAAAACATATAAAAAAGAAGTCTTCCCTTTATTGTTTTCATTTCTATATGTTTTTTAATTTGTACATAAAAAACATATAAAAATGAAAGCAATATAAAGAAATCTTCCCTTCTTTATATTGTTTTCATTTTCATATCTTTTTTAATTTGTATATTTTTGTGTTTTTTACCTTTTAATCGTGGCTATACCATTCTCATTTTTGTTTCCCAGTTAATTTGTGGCCATCGCACAACATATATATTTGTATATACATGTATCAGTGGGTTAAATATGCACTGTTATGTTGTTATAACTTGATAACAAGTATGTATGTCATTGTCATTTGTCCAATGTGGGCCCTGATTTGGCAATCATTTTGTATTCTGTAACTTCTTCTTTCTGACCATTTTTGGGGGAAGGGCTTTCCCATTATGTGATTCTAATGCTGCTTATGAGAGGTAACCCTTTAAACACGTATTCATCATTACAAAGTTTACTATTTACAATGCAAAATTGGTACTTTTGTATTTTGTACCCTAAAATCTGTATAATCAAAAGGTATAAGGTGTACTTCCAGATCAGGTCAACAACATGTCCTGAAAAATTTGTTTGAATTAAACTGACAGTTTTGAAGGATTTGTGGCTTCAAAAACCGACATATAACGCAGGACAGTGACGACGCAAGACCCAGCATATTTCACTATATTTGTCAGCTCTGCTTACAGCAGGCACAAAAATAGCTTATTTTGAAAGAAAGTAGATGTTCACTCATATTTTATAATTTCGCAAATGAATAATAAAAAAAAACTCCTTCCACGTTTTTATGCATTTCTAAATAATATACTATTGTATTAATTATTATATTTCTTAATCAAAGTGCTGACAGCACTGCTGGAAGTGTTACTGTCATAGGAATAAAGAAAAGTGGGACCGATCATAAAACTATACAAATTCCCATTTGTATGTAGTGTGGCAATATTTAGAAAGAGTCTGCTATTATGCGATGACCAATAATTCATTTTGGTTGTTCAGATCAAAAATGTTACTCAGTTTTTCATTCAAAACCACTCATGTGAAGGCAAATTAAGTCTTGTTATTTTTTTTTTAATCTGCCATGTTAATCTGACATAAAGCTTCCAAGTGCACATATTGCTCCATATAAACCTGGGCGCTTATTCAGTAAAAATATCTTTCCCATTGATAGTCATTTGAGATAGGACACACAGTAGTCATGCAATTTTGTAATGAGCTTATTCAAAGACCATTGTAACTAAATTTGGTTCTAACTAGTCAAGTATTAAATGATTTTAGAATGTATTTTCCCACAGTGTTTAATGTTAATGTAATTCCCCCTTGTAGTTGTCTTGGGTAGAATTCTGACCTCAGACAAATCGAAAAGTCCAGAGGCCTTGCAGAAATTGGGTCAGGCAAATAAGGAAAAGTTGCCAGACCGAACATAAATTTACAAGACCCGCAGTTTCATCGCATATGGGAAATCTCAATTTTTACCTGACATTTGGTCCTGTTAGCTGATGATTTTTGCCAGACCGACTCAAGTTTTGCCCGATTTGTCCTTCGGTCAGGCAGTTTTCAACATGTCTGTGACCTGCAGGACACAATTTTTACACAGACAAAAAAAAAGACCATTGTAACCATGTTTAAATACCACCCATTATCAAACTAAAACTAGGTTCACTGCTGATGGAACTCCTTGATTAGACATATGCCTGAAGCATACAATTTTAAAGATTTATCATAGGACTGTTATGTCAATGTTTAGTTCCAACAAGGTCAAATAATATCACACAATTTTTAAACAGACCCATTTTGATCAAGTTTAGCCCAAATTGCCTCAATTTTCAGAAGCAGATCTTTGAAAAAGTTTTTTGAAAAGGAAATTGCTTCTTCTTTTTTCAATTCAACGTAGGTGCAACTGCATATCAATGAGACACACTATATATATCTGGAGACAAGAAGCACACAAGGAAACAGATAACATTCAACCAGAAAATGTTAGAAACGTAGATTTGAACAACATGTCAAGTTTGGAATTTCATAGAGAGTGGGCGTTATTTCGCTGAACTTTATTACTCTTCATTTAGGGGCCAACTTCAACCTGCTATTGGGTGTGGGGTTTCCTCACCTTTCATTAAGATCTTATGTTGGCTTTGAGTTATTACTCCCCTTTGGGTCGTTTTCTTTTTGACACATTCTCCGTTTCCCTTCTTTTTCTATAAGTATTCAATAGATCAACAAAGTTCATCCAGATATTATTTCAGACAATTATTAAGACAGTTTGCAAGACATTCCATTAAATTGGGGTATTCCAGGGTAAACATAAAAATCTTACAGGCATTTTTTTCCAATCCCATCATTCTGTACTTATCTGTTGTTTGTTATAATGTTTTTCTAAATAAAAATAAAATACTGTGTTTACACTACTGAATAAAATGAAAAATTATGCAAGGGAGGTAGTTGATGGTTGTAAGTCATTGATAATGTTGAGTGATTGCTAAATAAACAACACTTATCCTCTTATCCGAATGACTGTAATAATCGATCGTTGTTTATTAGTCAAATCAACTCGTTACCCGTTACAGAACCACCTGGGTTGATTGACATAAAATCATTTACCAGACACTTGCGCCACCACAAAAAGCGTAGACATGATGTAAATGAAAACGGCACTGGCATCAGGAAAAAAAGGACAGGCGTTGTGGCAGGCGTTTTATTTCTACCGAGAAAAATAAATCAAGTCTAAACAAAACACAAAACATTCTAGGATGTCCCGTTCTCGTAGACAGGTACGTATCGTGCCGAACCGAACGAAGGTTATCCTCATCTTTTTTCTCAAAGTGGACGTAAAATGCCATGTCAACTTTCCACATAAACGACTTCTACATCTGAAAACCAGTATATTAATACTGCGTATATTCATATTACGGAAAAATGATGGAACGATTTTCGTATGCAGATGACCGCCATCTTGGACAAGATAAAAATTTATTACACGTGACTATGGTGGTCATGTGATAGATATAATTCATGCGCCAAGCACGTGTTCGTTAATTTTCCATAACCCGAGTTCGCAGCAATGTTAAAGAGTTCGATTAAAACGTCAATTGAATCATCTTTTGTCTTCTTCTTTACTTAACAGCTGCATTAAATTCACAATGTATACACACGCTAAGAGTGTTCATCACGTGATATCATATGGTGGTCATGTGATAGATAAAATTGGACAATGTATTCATTCGCCAAGCACGTGTTCGTTAATTTCCTTAACCGATTTTTGTTGTTGTTTTTTTTAGTCTTCTTCTTGTGAAGATATTGATCTAAAATATCAAATTAACCCTCGATAGCCATTGCTAGTAAATATTTTGCACCACAGCGGTCAGAGTATTGTGAATGCATTGGCACTTTTTTCTACCACTTCACAACCTACAAATTCTGCATCCGATTTGATTTCGTAGTGCAGTTCATTGAATCTTATCATGACAAGGGAAGCTGTTACATCCTGTAACACTTCCAAAAATTAAATCAACTGATCTCAACAATAAGTTCAATGTGGTTATTCATTCAGGATCTCCTACAGAATTGTGTCAAATAAAAACTCTGTAAGAAAATGTAAAGGCTAAGCAGGAACACAAAAATGAGAAAGTATTATTACAATCTTATGAATATCATCGATTCATTTGTCAATCGGATTCTTCCTGCTGATCTGTCTATAGCATTGTTCGCCATTCTATTGCTATACTAGGAAAGTGCAAAACAATTACAGGATAAAAGTACATTTTTTATATTATTTATGACCATAACTTGTCATGACTTTTCATAATTTCAACGACCACTCTTGTTGTTTATAGGTTTATTGTTTTTATCAATAACCACAAAAATAGCACATGAATAGCAATGAAAAATCAGAAACGAACCAAAGGTGCGAACGCCGAGTTGCGAACATTTGTTATTTTCATGATTACATCATCGGATAGGCAAATAGTTGCATATCAGCATATAAATTCTTTTATTTCAATCAGAGATTTATAATTGAACTTTTGAGGAAGTTTGACTTTGTCCTAACTTGAACAAAAGTCAAAACATTCCAAGTTCCTTTCAAAAAAAACTTTGGGCAGGGGTTCTCCCTTAAAATCTAGTTTTTT
>MJUU01022325.1:161554-171927 GCA_002080025.1 Modiolus philippinarum | reverse complement strand
TGACCGAATTTAATAGGCTATAATAGTTTTATTATTTTCCAAATTTAAGAATTTTTGTAGAGACTTGTGTTAATAAATCTCAATTTTATTTGATGTTTGCTGATTTGATTTTTTTTCTTCCATATTTTCTATATTGGTACTAAATAAACACCTGTTTTGTATATCGGAAAGAGACAAACAAATACTATTAAAGAAATTTTACAATTTAATAAAAGACACTTTTAATTATCTATTTTTAGTCCCAGGTCAGTATGTAAAGTCAATTCATAAAGTAAATTCGTCTTTTATCCCTTATTTAATGATAATGTAAAATTGATCTATTTTTAGCAGAGGTCAATACGTAAAGTCAATTCTTAAATTTATTGAAAACTCTAAGAAATATACAAGATCATGTGATCACAATTGAACAAATCACTGGAGTCTAAAAATATATGAAAATAATAAAATGACTTTAGCTAAAATACGCGAATATAAAACCCCACAAATAAATCCAACAATGAAAACTGTGAAAATTTATACCGCGAATATAAAGCCCTCTATAGTAGTATCCACTAATATTGTATTTAGTATTTTAATGACATATTTTACAAGTTATTACTCAGGGTAGTGTTCATATTAGGGTGATGGATAACTTGTTTACATTTTAAGTAACTGTAAAAGTATGTGATGTGATTGACAGACTTTCTTTAAAGTTCTGTCCACATTTTTAAGTTTGGGTTAATTACCCGGTAATTATGATTTATCTGAGAATACTTGTTTAGTTATGGACAGAAATAGAATTTAGTTGTAATATGACATTTTTTTATTCAAATCATGTCAAAACAGTATAGTAGACAGATTTTGAAGTTTAGGATACAATTACTTGAAAATTGTATTTTGAGCATATTTATTGTCAAGGTTCAGATTATAACTTATTTAAGGAAATGTTTGATATTGTACTTTTATGTATTATCTGTGATAAAAGAAAGATTTAAAAAATATAAATAATAATAGCTGGATCATCTTACTTATAATGTTGCCATTACTAAGAACCCAAATTACATTCATTTTTTGTTGATGGCCATTTTTAGAATCAATAAGATGTAAATGTTGACAATGTAATACACAAAATATAGATAAGAGGAGTGGAAATGTCTAAAATGTAGCCACCAGCAGATTTAAACTTCAAAAAGGGGATTCCAGACTATGTTTGTCAAATTTTGTCTAAATTTGGCACAAAGTTTTGAGATTTGTTTCAAAAGGATAGATTCCAATTTCAGGAACCTCCCATCCCCTGGATCTGCCAATGATATACAATAAAGAAAACAATATACTGTGGAAGTACTTTCATTTGTGGACATCAAATTGGGTTCTTAAATTTGTGGTTTCCAATTCTATGCATTAAAGCGTAATGGGAAAAATACATTTCGTTGGGAACTTAATTTCGTGGTTTTAGCGAACCACGAAATCCACAAAAATTGGAACCCCACGAACAATAGTACTTTCACAGTATATGAAAACATTAGAATGAGTTATGCAAAAACAAACAAGGAGATACGGAATATGTACCAGTGAATGGGGGTAATAACAAAATTACAGAACAGAATTGTCAACAGCCAAAGTCCATGAGGCAAAAAGACAAGAGAGTATAACCCCCCACCCCCTTTTTGGACTCGGGACTTTGGCCTTATTTTGAGCTCACTTTGGACTTGACCTCTTGGGTCCATGAACTCCACCGACTCAAAAGTTATAGCATTTTGGACTTGTACCTCAAATTTCAAAAACAATTAAAAAAAATAAAAAACAGACTCTGGACTTCATCTCATATTTTGGGTGCACTCAGGACTCAAGGGGGTAGGCGGGTTATTCCCTCAGACAGAGCATTCGGAAACCACTGGAAAGATTGTCGACCACAATGGTGCTGACTTTGTACCGGCCATTTCAAAAGAAATGGCAAAATGATGCAAAACAAGTAAGTGGATATGGTAATTGTTGAGAGATTATCAACAATATTATATACTCATTTAAATATCTATAATCTGATTCGTTCAAGTCGTGTCACATGACATTTGAGGAAGCTCTTGGGTGACCTTAATATCTCAGGGAAAGAAACCGCTGGGTCACACACTATCTAGGGTGGTAATTGTATAATAAAAGGAGAAATACAATGGGATTATTTCCTACCATCCAAGTCTCATCCCAGTGTGTATGTTGGGTGTTTCTCATTTGATAATAAGCCAGAGCATTGTCCAAGTGTGTACATGTACTTGTCTCTCAGTTGATACGGTAAGCTGAAGTATCATTCTGTTGTGTAGATTCGGTACCCTAGAGCATCATCTCAGTTTGAACATGTATATGTTTCTCAGTTGATACGGTAAGCTGTAGTATCATTCTGTTGTTTAGATTCGGTAGCCTAGAACATCATCTCAGTTTGAACATGTATACGTTTCTCAGTTGATACGGTAAGCTGTAGTATCATTCTGTTGTGTAGATTCGGTAGCCTAGAGTATCATCTCAGTTTGAACATGTATACGTTTCTCAGTTGATACGGTAAGCTGTAGTATCATTCTGTTGTGTAGATTTGGTAGCCTAGAACATCATCTCAGTTTGAACATGTATACGTTTCTCAGTTGATACGGTAAGCTGTAGTATCATTCTGTTGTGTAGATTCGGTAGTCTAGAGCATCATCTCAGTTTGAACATGTATACGTTTCTCAGTTGATACGGTAAGCTGTAGTATCATTCTGTTGTGTAGATTCGGTAGCCTAGAGTATCATCTCAGTTTGAACATGTATACGTTTCTCAGTTGATATGGTAAGCTGTAGTATCATTCTGTTGTGTAGATTTGGTAGCCTAGAGCATCATCTCAGTTTGAACATGTATACATTTCTCAGTTGAAACGATATATAGGCTATAGTATAATGATCATCCTATTTGTGTACATGTTTGTGTTTCTTATCTAATACAGAAGGCTAGAGCATCATTCCAGTGTGTACATATTTATGTTTTTCAGTTGATACAGCACAGGGGCTTGGTAAGGTAGTTGGGCTGTCTAAACGGAGCACTTATTTTGTGCGTCTAAGCAGAAATTCAATAAGAATATTGTCTAAATAATTTTTTTTTGGTATTTCTTAAACACAATAATTTAAATATATATACAATATATGTACATTTTCGGAAAATATAAAATTGATTTGACGAGCTTTAGAAACAGGTAGAAATGCGAGGTTTACCGCGCATTTCTCGCCTGTTTCGCAGCGAGTACAGCTGTATAATAAGAGAATTTACACTGTGACGTCAAAGTATTCGAGGCTTTCAAACCAGTCGCTTGTCTTTTCTTCGTTCAAAATCGCGGACCGGTTACCAGTCTACCCTACGAATATGAAAAAAAATATTCGTAGGGTCGTATTCGTCTAGTAAATACCACCATTGCAGGATAAAAATTAAAAATATGTATCAATATGAAAAAGAAAGGAAATGAGGTAAATGTCAAGGAGACAACATCCCATCTCCAAGTTTGTTTGAATAATATTGTATATTTGCTAAAAATTCAAAAAGATTTATCAAAGAAAGATCATTCTATACTGAAATACTGTGGAATAGATCAAATTTTCTCAGTATGCTAAAAAATATAAGGTAATTCAGCCCTATTCTTTTACTGAATCTGTCAAAAGCATTTTATCTAAATATTGTTACCATATAAGTGGTTATTTTCGCGGGACGCAAATTTTGCGATTTCTTTCAAAATTGGTGGACTTTATTTTCGCGGGACTCAAATTTTCCTGATTGTTTATCATTTACTGTATAAAGTCTTATTTAAATTATATTTCACGGTATGCAATTTTTGCAACTTCAATATGGTCTCGAATAAAGCTAAATTAAGTCCTTGCGAAAATAACCACTTATACGGTATTATAATTTTTAAAAAAATCTGATTTGGGGTAAAATTGAATGTATTGAGTTATATCCCGTTTCTTGAATAACTAGCAAATTATTCATGTTTTGTCATTTAACTTTTTCAAAAGATCCATGACAAATCTTTTTATGCCCCTGCCGCTAGGTGGTCGGGGCATTAAGGTTTACCCTGATCCATCTGTACGTACGTCCGTACGTCCATCTTTTGGTTTCCGGATGATAACTTGAGTATCCTGCATCGGATCAAAACCAATCTTGGTCACATGCTTACTTATCACCCAAGACAGAACCCTATTGATTTCCAGGTTGGTACCCCCAAGGTCAAGGTCACAGTTGCTAAAAATAGACTAAAATTTCAATAAAATTTTGGTTTCAGGATAACTTTAGTATACTACAAAGGATTAAAACCAAACTTGGTCATATGCTTGCTGATCATCCAAGACAGAAGCCTATCGATTGCCGGGTTGGTACCTCCAAGGTCAAGGTCACAGTTGCTAAAAATAGACTATAATTTCAATAAAATTTTGGTTTCCGGATGATAACTTGAGTATACTACATTGAATCAAAACTTAACTTGGTCACATGCTTACTTATCACCTAAGACAGAACCCTATTGATTGCTGGGTTGATACCCCCAAGGTCAAGGTCACAGTTGCTAAAAATAGACTAAAATTTCAATAAAATTTTGGTTTTTCGGATAACTTGAGTACCGGTATGCTACATAGGATCAAACCAAACTTGGTCACATGCTTGCTTATCACCCAAGACAACCCTATCGATTTCCAGGTTGGTACCCCAAGGTCAAGGTCACAGTTGCTAAAAATATACTAAAATTACAATAAAATTTTGGTTTCCAGATGATAACTTGAGTATACTACATCGGATCAAAACCAAACTTGGTCACGTGCTTGCTTATTACCCAAGACAGAACCCTATCGATTTCCGGGATGGTACCGCCAAGGTCAAGGTCACAGTTGCTAAAAATAGACTATAATTTCAATAAAATTCTGCTTTCTTGATGATAACTTGAGTATCCTGCATCTGATCAAAACCAAACTTGGTCACATGCTTGCTTATCACCCAAGACAGAACCCTATGGATTTCCGGGATGGTACCACCAAGGTCAAGGTCACAGTTGCTAAAAATAGACTGTAATTTCAATAAAATTTTGGTTTCTGGATGATAACTTGAGTATCCAGCATCTGATCAAAACCAAACTTGATCACTTGCTTACTTATTACAAAAAACATAATCCCATTGATTTTAGGGTTGATACCCCAAGGTCAAGGTCACAGTTGCCAAAAATAGATTAGTATTACATATAAGACTGTTTCTCGGATTATTTGTTGGAACTACATATTATATCAAAACCAAACCGGTTCCAGTGGCTATTTATCACAGGAAAAAGATCCTTTTTTATAATTATTTGATATGTATGTTGTGCCTTTAATAATTTAAGGGTTTTGATTGCAAGGAGGCGGGGCATCCGTGTTCCATGGACACATTCTTCCATTTTTTTTAAATTGAAGTTCGATATCAAAAGAATAGACATACAAAGTTTGGAAAAAATTGTTTGTCTGCTAATAGAAAAAATGTGACCTTGAGCTATTTCCCATATAATTCTAATGTAAATATACTGCAAAAAAACACATTTGGGCAATCTTTAGAACTCTGTATCTTTTTTGACAGATCTGTGACCCCTAAATTTTTTTGCTTCTTTTTTATAAGATATTGCTCAACGTTTATTTGTACAAATTTTTAAAAAAATATTCTATGTCAGAAACCAAGACACCCCAACTACCTTAAGAAAAATGATAATAGCTTCAACTCACTAAAATTGGCTTTTTAGCTCGCGGGGACGAATGTCTGGAGAGCTATTGTCATACCCCCGGTGTCGATGTCGGCTGCGTCAGCAAAACTTAAACCTGGCTTGTGGAATTGAGACCTGAATAGCTAGGATTTTGATATTTGGTATGTGACTTCCTTGTGATGTGAGCTTTCTTCTGGTACTATACTTGTAGACATTTTGACGTTGACCTTGCCCTGAGCAATTTTTTAAAAACTTTAACCTTACCTCTAGAAGGTAGGCTTTTAGTGGTAGGGTTTTTATATTTGGTATGTAACTTCCTTATGATGAGAGCTTTCTTCTGGTACCATACTTGTAGACATTTTGACCTTGACCTTGCCCTTGCCCTGAGGGCAATTTTTAAAAAACTTTAACCTTGCCTGTAGAAGGTAGGCTTTTAGTGGTAGGGTGTTTAAATTTGGTAAGTAACTTTCTTATGATGAGAGCTTTCTAGTGGTACCATATTTGTAGACATTTTGACCTTCACCTTCCCCTGAAGGCAACTTTTTAAAAACTTTAACCTTGCCTCTTGAAGTTAGGCCTTTAGTGGTAGGGTGTTTATATTTTGTATGTTACTTCCTTTTGATGAGAGCTTTCTAGTGGTACCATATTTGTAGACATTTTGACCTTGACCTTGCCCTGAGGGCAATTTTTTTAAAAACTTTAACTTTGCTTCTAGAATTAAGTTGTTTAGTGCTAGGGTGTTCATTTTTTGCATATGACTTTCTTTTGATGCGTGCTTTCTAATGGTACCATATTTGTAGACATTTTGACCTTGCCCTGAGGGCAATTTTTAAGAAACTTAAACCTTGCTTCTAGAATTCAGTTGTTTAGTGATATTGTGTACATATTTGGTATGCGATTTACTGGTGATGAGAGCTTTCTAATGGTACCATAGTTATTGACATTTTGACCTTGACCTTGCCCTAAGGGCAATTTAAAAAAAACTTTTACATTGCTTGTAGAATTTAGTTGTTTAGTGATATGGTGTTTATATTTAGTATGTGACTTTCTTGTGATGAGAGCTTTCTGATGGTACCTTTCTATAACTTTCGAATTTATTGTGCATTGAGGTTACTCTAATCCCCGGCGAGCTATGTTGTCTTCTGACAACTCTTGTTAGTGATTTGAAGCTATTATTATTTTTACCTGCGTCACCAACGGTGACCGCAGGTCTAGGAGCCGCTCGACTCCATCCGTCCGTCCGTCCATCACTCTTTGGGGTTACCAAGATTGTGTAATCTGAAACTCAGACACCTTTAACCCGATACTTTTGAAACTTTGCACAGTTGTTCTGGACACATTGAAGATGTGCACCTCCCCTTTTGGTAAGAATTGGATAAAAATTGTCGAATTTATCCATTGTTGAACTTAGTCATTTTTTCATCAAATTTTAACATTACGGTACTGAGTTTGTGTAATCTGAAACTCTTACACCTTATACCTGAAGCTTTTGAAACTTTGCACAGTTGTTCTGAACACATTGAAGATGTGCACCGTTTCTTTTGGTGAGATTTGGATAAAAAATTGTCGAAATAATCCATTTTTGAACTTAGTCGTTTTTTCATCAAATTTTAACATTATGCTTTGGGGATACTAATTTGTGTAACCTGAAACTCAGACACCTTATACCTGATGCTTTTGAAACTTTTCACAATTGTTCTGAACACAATGAAGATGTGCACCTCCCCCTGTGGGCAGATTTGAATGAAAAATGTTGAATTGTTGAACTTGATCATTTTTCAGCATATTTTATCATTACAGTGCCTGATTTGTGTAATCTGAAACATTCACATCTCTGTCAAAAAAAATTCTGAAAGTGTGCACTGTTGTTTGAACACATTGATGATGTGAACCTCCCCTTTAGGCCAGTTTTGATTTTGAAAATGTCAAATTTATCTATTATTGAACTTGTACTTTGTATTGTATTGTATCAAATTATATCATCATGGTACTCAATTTTGTCAAAATTTTGTTCAATTTTTGTTTTTATTGCAGTGTTTTGAGATAAGCAATGAAGGGATATGGAGTAAATGCACATGAGACAAAGTCTCTACAAATACATGGTAAAAAGCAATGGAACAAGAGCACTGATCATGGGCAGATATTCTTGAATTTTTGCATTGCATTCACATGTCAAAGTTTGTGTTTATTTGAAACACAGGTTTGGTTTTCACCTTTGCTGAAGTGATAATGGACTATTTTGATTTAATGCTTTGGTCAACTTTGTACATTTAGTTTTGTTTTTTTCTTCTTCTTTTTAGCTCACCTGGCTATGCCAGGGTGAGCTATTGCCATCACTTGGCGTCCGTCGTCCGTCCGTCGTTAGCTCACTTTCAAAAATCTTCTCCTCTGAAACCACTGGGTCAAATGGAACCAAACTTTAAGTGAATCATCATTAGGGTATCTAGTTTCAAATTTGTTATTTTGTATGTCTTAGGTCAAACAACATGGCTGCGTTACTAAAAATAGAACATAGGGGTAAATTACAGATTTTGGCAAATAACTCAAAACCGTTACAGATATCAAAAATCTGCCATTTGAGTAAAAATGATCAGCATGAGAAGATCTACCCATGCTGAAATTTTGATGACCCGTTTAAAAGTTATTGCCGTTTTTCTGTAAAATTTTCAAAATTTTGATGTTGTTTATTTTTTATTAAAGAAACTATAACAGATAGAGGTTAAGTTTAAATTGCAAAAATGTTCAGCATGTTAAGATCTACCCACATGGATATTTTGAAGAAAATCCAAGTACCTAGATATGAGTTGTGGCCCTTTATTGGTCAAATTTTTCGTGATTTTTTACTTTTTGTCCTATATTTCAAAAACGATTTGAGATAGAGGTCAAGTTTAAATTGCAAAAATGTTCAGCATGTTAAGGACTATATTTTATTGAACACATTCAAGTTTTCCGACCTCTTCCAAGATGGTCGCCAGCGGAGAACTTAGTTTACTATTTGACCTAATGGGAAAATTCATGCAAAGAACTTCTTCTTGAGAACCATTAGATGGATTTGAACCAAACTTGGCATGAATGTTGCTGATGAGGTGCTGACCAAGTGTTGTTACTTTGGTGCCGATACGTCATCCAACATGGCCGCCAGCTGGGAACTAAATTTTAACATTGGACCCAATTGTAAAATGCATACAAAGAACTCCTTTTAAGAACCACTGAATTGCTTTAACCCATACTTGGCATTGATAATGCTTATGAGATGCTGACTAAGTATTTTTACTCAGGTGTGGATCCGTCATCGTATATGACCGACAGCATTGGACCCTATGGGAAATGCGCACAAAGATCTTCTAGAGAACTGCTGAATGGATTTAAATCAAACATGGCATGAATGATGCCTGTCAGGTGCTGACAAAGTGTCACCAGCTGTGAACTTACTTTAACAGAAGATCTTCTTCTAGAGAACTGCTGAATAGATTAAAACCAAACTTTGCATGCATGATGCTTATGAGAAGCTGACCAAGTGTTGTTTCTTCGGTGCTGATCCATCATCCAATATATAGCCTCCAGCAATGAATTAGACCCTAAGGGAAAATGCATACAAAGATATAATAGAAAACCACTGAATGGATTCAATTTAAACATTGCATAAATGAAAATTGTGAGATTTTGACCAAGTTTGTTACTTTGGTGCTGATCCGTCTTCCGACATGGCCACCATTGACAAAACTTAGTTTAACATAGGACCCAATGGGAAATGCGTAAAAAGATCTTCAGCTCTGAAACTGCTTGAACAATTTCAGTCGAATTTTTATATGATAGTCCTTGGGTGACCCTCTTCAAAGTTTTATGTTGAATAGCTGCCAGCAAGGAACGTAGATTAACATAGGCTCTTAAAGTTTGGAAACTGCATTCAAAAATCTTCTCTGAAACTGCTTGAACAATTTTAATTCAATTTTATGAAAAGTTTCTGATTTTTATGTACATACACCACCAAAGATGGACCATCAATTCGAAATTATAGTGCTGCATAGGACCCAGGTGAGCGATACAGGCTCTTGAGAGCCTCTTGTTTTTTGTCTATAACAGTAATAGGGTTGAACTTAATATAACTTGCATTTGAAGAATGATTTGGTAATAAGGTAAATGAATACTTGTTTGAATTGGTAAACCTATACGTGACATTCTGTTAGGTTGGGCTAAAAAAACAAATTCTCAGTTGAACATGAGTGACGGTGACGCAGGTCCAGACATGTAATTGGAAGAGCACCATGCCAATGTGTACATGTGTATGCTTTACAGTTGATACGGTAGACAAGAGCATCATTCCAGTGTGTACATGTGAATGTTGTACAGTTGATATGGTAGACAAGAGCATCATTCCAGTGTGTACATGTGGGTGTTTTACAGTTGATACGGTAGGCAAGAGCATCATTCCAGTGTGTACATGTGAATGTTGTACAGTTGATATGGAAGGTAAGAGCATCATTCCAGTGTGTACATGTGAATGTTGTACAGTTGATACGGTAGACAAGAGCATCATTCCAGTGTGTACATGTGTAGGTTTTACAGTTGATATGGTAGGCAAGAACATCATTCCAGTGTGTACATGTATATGTTGTACAGTTGATACGGTAGGCAAGAGCATCATTCTATTGTGTACATGTGTATGTTG
>MJUU01022325.1:127754-144934 GCA_002080025.1 Modiolus philippinarum | reverse complement strand
ACTGATAGAGAACAAATAACCAATATGATCTAAATATAAAGCCAAAATTAGCTAAGGACAGAGCTTTGCATGAGGGAGATACTCCTTAGTTTTCAACAAAATTTACAAAAATTTAGATATTGTAAGGTTCCAAATATAATCGGCTTTCGGGTCAGCACCGAAGTACTGACTACTGGGCTGGTGAATACCCTCGGGGACTAACAGTCCACCAGCAGTGGCATCGACCCAGTGGTAACAAATAACTAAATACCGAAGTTCCTATGAATTTAATTTCTGCATATGCGCATTTCGACAACTTATGTCTCTTCAGTGCAGATACAATCTAAACCTTTGGAAGACCATAAATTCAAAGATATGTAAAAACTGATAGAGAACAAATAACCAATATGATCTAAATATAAAGCCAAAATTAGCTAAGGACAGAGCTTTGCATGAGGGAGATACTCCTTAGTTTTCAACAAAATTTACAAAAATAATTGTTGCCTTTTTAATGAAAATAATAATTTATAGTGTTTACTCTCCTTTGTGACTTAGTCTCGAAGTTTTTGATTGCTTGAACCTAAAGCGCAACTCAAAGGAACAAATTTTCATGCATCTAAATCGTAGTTTAAATATGAAAAAGAAAGGAAATGGGGTAAATATGAAAGAGACATCCCATATACAGGTAACAAAGCATCTAGGGGTCACCAAATTTATATTTGAAGTACCTGTACAGAGAAAACACCACATTTATTTATAACTTGTAATAATAATATAATATTTAAGTCTGCATCCCGTTTTTTTAATTAGGAAATACACATTTACGTTGGCTTGGACCTCATTAGTTGTAACGAGTTTTCTTTGGCTTATGTTGTTCACCTTTGAACTAACATTGGTATGGCTTCTTTGCAAAATTGTTTGGAAATTCTACGATTGACTTCCTTTAATATGTACCAATCGAAATCTTAGAAATGCTTTTGAAGAAGAAAACAATCACTTTTGAAATTTAGAAAAGTACTTAAAGTTGTAGTTTTATGGCTGCATGGCAGCTTCAACAAGTTATGTCCAAAACATTACCATTTAGCTTGTTTTTGTATCTTAAAGATATACTTTTCTCCAAGATTTATTTTCAAGATTATACATCAGCTGTTTATTGAGGCATATCTTTGTATTTGATCAAATATAATGTATATATTTAAAGAAAAGAGATACAAAAACATGAAAAAGAGGGACAACACACGGCCCATATATAAATGATTATACAATTGCCATACTGGTCATTTTGTGCAATACTAGGCAACATCAAAATAAAAACCCTGAAGACAACTAACGCATAGATAAAGAATAATCCCCTTCAATGGAGCCGAAAACCTTTTGACTTCACCAATGACATGCATTTTCTCACCTTGGTGTGCTAAGTGCTATTATCTATTTAACAAAAAGGAGAAAAGCGTTGTTGTGTTAGCAATAAATAATTTCAAAGAATATAGTAGGTGATGTTTTTCTCTTTCCTACAAAAATAACTATTATTACATCTATACAGTTAGATGTTTGATGTAATTGTTAAGTCATTTGACATTGAAGGTAAAAACACTATAGAACACATGTGTGAAAATAGGCATTGATTGAAAGTCGCTAATTCCACTGTACTGTATTGGTTCCAGTAGGCAGTTGAAAAAGGGGACAACGATACATATATATACTAGTATATTAGTTTGAATGTTTTCCGTACTTTAAGACGGTAAGAGGTTATCAGTTTTCTATAACACAGAAAGTGTTTCAATAAAGTTTAGGTATATCTTCTGCAAGTTGTTAACTATTATCTTTATTCACCATATCTCTATCTTTTCAGGATTTCGACATAATTGGTTCTTGGAGAATAAAAGGAAGATCTATATCGTCAGGATGAAGTTTCGTCAGCTGAGTTTCAAATCTTTCCAGAAATCTAAGAACAAGAAGAAGAAAACAGTGGACCCCTTGCCATCTGACATAGTAGCAGAAACGCCATTTGACGTGAATGACAACGCAATAGCAGACAACCAAAACACGTCACTTCGCTGTTCACTGCGTCGGTATAAAACATCAGTGACTCCACGTAACAAAGTCGCCATCCAGAACCGTCGGACAGCAGTTTCTGATGACGAAGAAGACAGTGGTTTGCAATATGAACTTGATGATATAGATAAAGTTCTAAATTCTGTACGAAAAGAGAGAACTAGAATTAAAACCAACCCATGGATTCCTCCCCGAAACTCACTCCACGAGGATGAGTTGATAGGTATAGTACCACAGAGCGATAACACAGATTGCCTTAATGTCTGTATCTTAGCAGAAGAAGCTGGGAAAACATACATCTCATCAGAATCAACCGGAACTGCTGACAATTCTAAAGTGACAAAACGTGTCAACAGAGAACTTTGTTTGAACGAACTGAACATTAATCGGTGGTCTATAATTTCTGAGGGTGACGTGACCATTGATTTAAATTCTCCTACTATAGAGGAACTGAACGAGAGATTTGCAAATATAGACTACGCTATTGATTTCAAATATGAAGAAAATATTGACAATATTTTAGACGATGAATTAACTACAAAACAGGCTAAAAGACTTTCTATAAATGATTTATTAGAAGATTATAGTGAGGACTCATCAGATACTTCAACTAGCAGCATGGAAATATCCGACAATACCAGCTATACTAGTTCCGATAGTACTAGTAGTGAGGCAGCTTCAGAAAATCAACTCCCGGATAGATTAGCACCATTTTCGATAAGTCGAAATAAAATGGAGGAATCTATAGATGCTGGTTATTCTAGTTTGAGCAGAGACTCTCGTTTTCCTTCCACATCCGATTCCGACAGTACAGGACATTCTGAAAGTGATTCGGAGGACGAGGAAGAAAATGTGACAATTATTGGTGATAAATTCAAAGATTGTGAGGAAGAAAGTGCATGCGCAGGTTGTAATTCCGAACGATCACTTCCGGATATAAGATGCAGTCTACAAGAAAAAGTTAACCAACTGCGAGCAGAAAAAATCATAGTCGAGGAAAAAATCCGAGAAGCTCAGGAAGATGATCAGATAAGAATTAAAGAGACACAAAGGTTCCGAAAATATTTACCAGTTTATAAGAAACAAGTGCTACTGAAAACTCTGAATAGTTTAAAAGAGAGACTCGAAAATCAGAGCCACAGACTACAGAAAAGTTACAGTACAGTATTATCAATGCAAAGACGATTTGCACAGAGACATAATCCATTTTTCGTCGTACAGAATCCAAACTTTCATTGAAGTGTGAATTTGGAATGTAATTTCGTTATAGTGCTAAAAGGGAATAATTTGTAAATATTCATCATTATTTATTTGACATTGAAAATATTTATTATATAATTGTTACAAACTTTCGACTATTATCAGTATGAACTAATTCAAAAGTCGTCTGCTATTCCTAAATGTCGTCTGTTTGTTAAGTTCATCTTGCTAATGTTGTGTGGTGCTTGTAAATATAATAATATTTATTGAATCCATATAAAAGTAAAAAAAAACACACCGAGTTTCTCTTATTTCATTAAGCACATATTGCTTTATTGATTTCACTACGGCTCAAAGCTAACGACATACTGTTTCAATATAACACTACATTTAATTGAGCTAATTCCAAACAATAGAATTGATTGTGAAAATTTCTTTAATTGCAAAGAATCAACAGAAAACGATAAAAGAGGATTTGTATTTTAAAATCACTTAAAAATTAAATTGTTGAGTAAATATATACTCATCGATACATGAAAAATCACAAAAGAGCAACAACTCAAACATTTTACCTCCAACAAGGATTCAATATAAACTCTTGTGGGCTACATTTAAGTCTGTCAAAAAGGCTACTAAACAAGGATATGTTATCCATAACTTGAAGTCATGACTACATAAGCTCTAAGGTCGACATCACAATCTTATGGACCGCTATGGGATATCTTTTTCCAAATGAAAACGATCTGGTTTTTCCTCTACCCGAATTGACAGGTTCAATGAGGCGAGTGTCTAATAAGAAGCAGCAGATGCTTACTCTACCGGTGCACCTGATCTCACCAATTTTTCTTTTTGGTCCGTGCTTTTCATCTTTGTATGTGTGTCTTCATTTTTCTTGTCTTTACCCTACCCATGTTATGCCTTTGTTTCAAAGAGTTTCAAATGTGGCCATTGTCCTTGGATAGTTCGTTTTTGGGCTGACTAAGACGCTCCGGTTATCACTAACCTCACTTATATAGCCAAGATTATTTCATTATTTCTTATTTCAATGTGCATGATGTGGGTGCCACGGATTGAGCAAGAAATCAGCACACAGCTGAACCAACAACGATACATTTCGTTAACACGAAAATATATACATGGATTTTTATTCCATCATCGTTCTTTGCCATGTGCAAAATGAAATTGGTTTAATATATGTGTTTGTAGACGAAATGTCGATAAAACAGTAAAACAATTTACACAAACCAAACAGAAGACAAAAAACATACACAAACATAAATTAGAAACAAACAAACAAACCGAAAAAAAAGATAACGTTCATTCATTCTTTATTTGGATGTAATGAATTTTACATTAAGCAATACAATATATACTAATTAAAACATATTTAGAGAATAATTAAAAACAGATATATTTACAAGGAAAAAATATATATCTAGAATATATTATCAACAGCCGATGGCGTGCCATGCATGTTAACTTGGACTTCTGAGTATTCAGCCACACATGCACTGAACAACGTGGAGATGACTCAGTTTGACGAATTCTCTTACTTCGTTGTTTTCTACAAATTCGGTCCTGGGTTTTCAACCAAGTAAAATCTGAAATAACAACTCGTTATTGTATTTACTCAATTTACAAAATAAGTTTAAATTGTAATTTTCCGTTTTATTCATATATAGTTATATAATTGTAGTTAATCGCCCTGCAATTTTACCGAATTAAAAGTCGTACATAACTTCATGTGAAAGCATGAAGGCACAAATATACGCATTTTTTTTGTCTTCATGACAAACAATATTGGTAAAACATGTCATTGTAACGTCATGTGGATCATAGTTCACTATATTTTCTTTTTTCTAATTGAATGCTACATAGATACATCTGGTCATTCTTGATTTTGTAAAATGTTCCCAGCTAAAGCCGGGATGAGGTTTTACCATCACTTAGCGTCCGTCGTCAGTCCGTCCGTGAGGCGTAAAAAGGCGTAAACTTTTCTTCTTTTCTGAAACTACTGGGCAATTGGAACCAAACTTGGCCATTATCAGGTCCTTGCTAAATCAAAGATAGCCGCCAGCGAGGCACATAGTTTTATAGGAAAACATATCAAAGATCATCTCCCGTGATACTGCTGAGCCAATTTGAACCAAACTTGGACACAAAGTCCTTGGATGGTCCCCTCAGAAGAGGTGTTTTCAGGTAAATGCTGTATCTAAGATGACCCCCAGCGGTGAACATAGTTTTAACATTAGACCCCCCCGGGAAAACGCATTAAAAGATCTTCTGTGAAATTGCTGAGCCAGTTGGAACCAAACTTGTCCACAATAGACCTTGGGGGTCCCGCGCAAAAAGGATTTTTTCAGGTCTGCGCTATATCGAAGATGGCTGACAGCGGGGAAAATAGTGTTAACATTGGACCCTTATGGAATACATATTAAAAGATCTTCTCTGAAACTGCTGGGCCAGTTGGAACCAAAGATGGCCACAACAGTTCTTTTAGATTTAAACTTATTTTATTGTCAAACAATACAAATTCAAGACACAAGTTGCCTTCTCCTTAAAATATACAATACTGACACACAAAAATTTAAATATACATATTATGTTAAGTAAGTGTGTAAAGACATATATTTTAGTGTTAATAAATGGGTTATTTCATATTAATCCTGTAAAATGTCCAATTGCAGCCGTATTGGGTTGATGTCATCTGTATTTGCCCAAGGCAAAGCCGAGGGTCAATACAGGTGATCGAAACCCAATACGACTGTACGAGGACATTATATAGAATTAATTTGAAAAATACCGTACCATTTTATGACACGTTTATTAACTGATGACTTAAAATTACAGGCATTATCTGTACCAATCTTAACTACAGGATGCAGAATGAATAATTTTGCGGTAGTTGTGATTTAATATAAATGACTTGACCAAAACTATGCAACCCAATTACCACTAAAGTATCTTAAAAAAACAAACAAGCAAAAAAACAAACAAAAAACAAAACAAAAACAAAAACTATAGCTTACGAAACGCTGACAAACACAGTCTTTTATTATTTATTCACAAGAAAAGCGCCTAGAATTTTTAATATATATATGCACAACAGTCCTTGCGTGGTCCTTTACAAAAGGGTGTTTTTTTTTAAGTCAGCGCTATATCCAAGATGGCCACCAGCAGGGAACATAGCTTAACATTGTACCTTATTCTAATATGGCTTCCTGTATTAGCTTTGTAAATATAGTCATGTTATAATACCAATATAACACTCTTAGCACATGCGCAAAAGATGCATAGTTTCTGTTCCATATTTTGAATCCGTTTTTCATTTTAACTGTCAAAATCTACCATCCACTGACACATTTTTAATTAAATTTGTTTCCGAAATTCATTATGGAATTTTTGTCTTCTTGAAAAGGCAATATGTTCTGGACAAACTTTAATTTTCCTACTTGTGACGTCACAAATAAAATCGTAATGTCCGGTTCGTAAGCAGCGTTCGTTGGAAAGTTTGAATGGAGATTAAGAGGACTTGAGGCATTTTCTACGGTTAAAATAGCAATTAAATCAAACAAAAGTAAGTTTTTATTGTATTTGTGGAAAGTTTTTTGTCAGCGAGTTTGTTTATCTAAATCAAAATGTTACGTAACCATTAGATAGTCGCTGCTCGCTTCGGATATAAAATGGATGAAATTTCCATATTAGAATCGAAATAAATCATACCCGCCAAATACTATATTGTCATTATAACATGGGCTTTCGTTATTTTTGCATATTTTACCCCTCGCTAACGCTCGGGATAAAATATTTGCAAAAACAACTCAAGCCCATGTTATAATGACAATATAGTATGGCGGCCATGTTTTATTTCTTAATTGAAACACATTCAAAATGTCTTCTTCCCTTAATTCTATGGGCATATATTGAAACTATTGTTTTATCTTTTGCCCCCTTCACATAAACTGTCAATATTAGTCAAGGCCAAGGTTCTTTCTTTATTCGACCAACTGATGAATCGATGTGTGTTGTGCTCCGGTCATTAATATTTTCGTTAAGTTACTTTGACCAACCCTTGGACAAAATAAATTGACATGCATTGAATATTGTATCTGTCGCTAAAATGTCCATCTATTTTTTCCAACTTTTGAAAGTTTCCTTAAAGTGTACAATTGTCTATTGTATTCGCTAAAATGTCTACCCATTTCGCAAAAAAAGTCACCCGACTCTAAACTGACTCCCGATGGAGTCATTGCTGATTTGACGATTGACAAGGATGTGCGACATACCTTTTTAGGTCACTGTGAGCCTTTTCTCAATTAATTGGATTTATATGAATTACAAATAGATAACCAGCAAATGTTGTGGGGACTAGCAAGTTTATTTACAATAAAAAAAAAATTAAAAAGGAAAAAGAAACGGAATTTCATTTAATACCAATATGTTGCATATATGGGAAAGTGGGAAAATCACATGAAAAACAATATGTGACAAAAACAACCAAAATATATCTCTTACTTTTTGAAGCGACGCGAAAACTTTATCATTTTTTACCTCGCCATTGACCGAGTTCTCTACTTCTTTTGTTCAATTTCCACTGGAGTTTCTGATTGGTAAATTCCTTCAGAAGTATGCGTGTAGTTGTATGATCATAGTTAAAATAGGTTATATCGACGCTGTTTCTTTTCTTTTCTCTCTACTTATGAACATTACTATAACAATTCGTATTTGAATATTTCTATACATTCACAAACTCAGAAAAAGAAGATAAACAACGTTAGGTTGATTGATGATCAGAACTGTCAAAAAACAATTTGAAAAATCGATTTAGAAGAACTGAAGGGAAAATATAGACGGCAAGCATTCTTTTTACAAAACCGAAAACATAGAAATGAACAAATGGTGAAAGTGTACATGAAAATGCAAATAAAACCGTTGTACTTCAAAGAATCTTCATAGACATCAAAATACCGAAGCCACTGTTAATTTAGATTCTGTATATGCGGATTTCGACAACTTATGTCTCTTAAGTGCAGATCAAATCAAAACATTTGAAAATCCATATACCGAATCGTGTGTAAAAGCTGGGAGGAAGCAAATTACCAATAGGAGCTAAATAATGAAGCCAAAATCAACTAAGGGCAGAGCTATTCGAGAGGGAGAAACTACTCATAACAAAATTTTGTATAATTAGATATTGCAAGTTTCCAAATAAAATCGGTTTCGGGTCAGCACAGAAGTACTGACTACTGGGTTGGTGAATACCCTCGGGAACTAACAGTCCACCAGCAGAGGCATCGGCCCAGTGGTAATAAATAACAACACCGAAGCCACTGTCAATTTAGATTCTGCATATGCGCATTTGGAAACTTATGTCTCTTCAGTGCAGATAAAATCAAAACATTTGGAAATGCATATACCATGATTACCTGGCGTTCAGCAACGAGCAATCAGCAATGGATGTAAGTTAAATATTCTCTTAAACAAACTCTTTTGAGTAGACGTAACTGTTACCCAGTAAGGGGGATGCACCATTTCATTGTTAATTTTCACATAAAAATGAAAAAATAGAGGTGTGAAATATTGGCTAATCAGAAGACTTTAGCTATATTGATACTGTCGGTTTATGTATAAACAGTTTGGTTTTCCCAGTTTGTATACTCAAATATGCGGGAATATCAGAAAATGGCTCCTGGAACCATCGGAACATGCCAAGTTAAGTCTTGACACCCTGATCTGACATAATATACAACGAAGAAAACAAAATTTGTTATCATTTCTATCTGATCAAGACACTATAATATCCAATAACGTGACATAATTGAGTTTCCAAATCAAAATTTCCTTTTGCATTTTAAATCTTTAAAAAAATCTCTAGAGTCCATTTCTGGTCCGATTTATTATTTGTAAATTACTGGAGCAAACTGTTTGTCAATCTCTTTGTAGCTTTATAAAAATATTGACTAGAAATGAGTTCTAGAGAATTTTTTCAATGGTGACTGTTTTTACTTGAAATGTACACGGGGAAAACTTCCCTTATGTCACATAACTGTCCATATAGTCCTATGAATATGAAAATATGACAGAAAGTAAGTCATTTGGAAGAAAATAGAATATGCATTATACGATAAGGAATACTAAAAATTCAATTCAAATTTGTTCATGGATTTCCAAATGTTCAGATTTGATCTGCACTGAAGAGACATAAGTTGTCGAAATGCACAGATGCAGAAACTTCGGTATTTTGTTATTTGTTTTGTTAGCATCGACTATAATTACCGACATGACATCAGAGTTATCAACAAAAGAATAGTAAAGCCTCATACAAACTTGCAAACGCATCACATGGTCTGATATCATTAGACATAATAACATGTATTGCAAGCTTAAAAGTCCTAGCACATAGGAATAACAAGCCTATTAGACTCTTAATATCAAATAATTTACTAAGTAATGCTGGTCAGCAGAAGTCCATTCTGATATCAGTTTGTTTAATACAGTAAGAGTTCTGTGACGGCCCTACATCAAGTGTTTATGTGTTGTGATTTACTTATCAAAAGCAAATTCAATTAGTACCATGACTGCATACATCTTGAATGTGCATGGTTTCAAACATTTTAACCAGAGAGTACTTTTAACCAGAGACTCAGCTGATATATAGAATTTTCTGTATCATCATAAGTAATGGCAGCAATGATTTTTCGACCAATGACAACAATTATATTGACACTTCCGGTGTCATATAGCCATTTTCCCCCATGCTAGTATTTCCGGGGGGGGGGGGGGGATTCTGGATCGATCCTAATCCCCGGAAAAATAGGCATGACCCTGATTTTCAAAAACTGGATCAGTCCAGATTTTCCCCTTGATTGATAATATAAGGCATACTAGGCAACGTCCCCTGATGTCTTCTGCATTAACTGATCATAAACTTGGTTTTGTGCACCAGACATGGGTAGGTTAATTGATAAATGAGTCAGGCTTATAGAACTATATTATAGAACCAGAATTTCTAATGAATTTGATCTATCATAACCTTTTTTGGCAACGTCCCCTGGTGACTTTTGTATTAAACCGACTTAAACAACTCGGTTTAGTGCATCAGACACGGGTAGGTTTATGTGTGATCATAAGTGAAAAAAAAACTAAATAAATGAGTAAATAAGATTTATAGAAATTTATTATAGAACCAGAATTTCCTATAAATTAGATCTATCATAACCTTTTTGGCAACGTCCCCTGGTGACTGTTGTATTAAACTGACCTAAAACTTAGTTTAGTGCATTAGACACGGGAAGGTTAATGTGTGATCAATGAATGGATTAATATATATGTATATATACAAAAAAAAATAATAATAGTAATAACAGTTAAAGAAAACTTATGTATTTATATAAAATAATTTTGCAATGGTCATACCGTGTACATGGTCTCGGTGCGCCCTGGCATGACATTGAAATAAAATGCAAAACATCATTATTTATAATATATCATCAGTATGTTTAATGATATTTTTGTTTTTGTGTATGATTTGTTATTATTTAATCATGTATGTTTGTATTGTCATATGTCCCATTGAGGACCCTTGATTGGTTAATAAAGAACTTTGAACTTTAAACTTTAAGCCAGTTTTCCCCCGACGTCATCGATAGTATTTGCAACGTTTTCCTGATCAGAAGTTTCTTAATTCAGTATGGGGATATGCTAAGGTATCAATAGCCATGAAAAGCTTAGAAAGAAAGCATTCATGATTGTAATCTTGAGCACTATTATATGTAGGTATGAGCAATGCTCACATTGAAGGCACCATGCTGACTTCAAGATGAAAAACAAAAAAAAGCATTGTTCCATTGCTTAGAAATTAACTGTCTTAATCAAAATTCGAAACTCTTTTACCGAGGCTTTGTTTTTGTGTATTGTCCTCAGTGGATGTCCTTGGTACTGAATTTGGTCTCTTTTTCTATATTTTTTGTTGGTGATGAGTACTTTATATTTTACTAATTTTTGATTATCGCTCTCCGTATTATTTTATTCTAATGCTGCGAATGAGGGGTAACCCCCTGAAATATGTGTACAGCATAACAAAATTTACTGTTTATTTTGCATCTTTGGATTTTTTAATTTCTACCATGTATTCATAAAGACTTTGTCTTAAGGAGGTTTGCTCCTCATGTTTTGGAATTTTTGTCAGATTTTCGGAATCCTCGGGTTTTATCCATTTAATAGTATTATAATTTTTTACCCATTGACCCCCTAATTTTTTTCCATAATTTCATTTTACGCATCTTTGTGAACATTCTGTAAAAAATTCCATTGGATTCTATTTATTCTGTCATCTTCATTCATGGTCAAACCTTGTCAATGTTAATCCTATGAAAAATCAGAGGAGTTCGGTTTCCCGCCAAATTTTCAAACACTTAAATCTCGAAAACTAGATCATCAACCTATCAATTTTTTTCACTTAAGTTGTTTCCTTTTTAATTTTCTAACATAAAATCATGTTTAATTGAAATCCTATTTATTTTCAAATGGAGTAGCAAACCCCCTTAAGTGCATTAACTCCATTCCCTTTCATTGTTTATTAGGTACTGGTACTACAAAAAACATTTTTTTACGAAACATCTTGAAGGTTATCCGACAACCACCTTTGTGTTGCTGGCCCTAAACACAATAAAGATTACCCCTTAATGGTCGACCAAAAGTACCCCTCAATGAGCAACCTCTAAATACGTATAAATGGTTCGTGTAGCTATTTCTGTGCTTTTGTTTGCATGGATCCTTCAGGAATAAATATTCAAAATAAAAGGTATAATAGTAACTACGAGCGCTAAAAAGTGGTTTGAAAACAAATTTCAAAGCACACGAAAAGACGGAAAGCATAATTATCAAACTTTTTTTCGTTGAATAAAAATGTATGTGATCAAAATCATAGACTAAAATAATCAGTGCCATTTCTGCAGATGATTTCCGAAAAAAAAAAAATGCAAACGAATAAAATGTACATTAAAATTAAAGGGGGGAATTTTATCATGGGGAAAATCTGCAATATGAACAAGTAGTATAGTCTTTCCTTGGGAAAACGGCTCTGATCCAGAATTTCATAGGGGAAAAAACATGATAAATCCAGTTTTTCCCCGGGAAAAAACTGACATGGGGGAAAATGGCTATATAACACCGGCACCATTGATAGGATTCAATGTGAAAATGTGTCTTTTTTTGGTGGGTATGTTCGTACAAAATAAATTATTTATCTTTGTGAAGGAAACCAAAAGCACAATTTGTATCGTTTTGGTACATAGAGTTATGGGAGATCTACTAAAATGTCCTACAATACATGCATGCGCCAGTCCATCCGATGTAATACAGGAGTAAATAAATTTGTGAGCTGGAATCACGAAGAAACGTCAGGAAAATGAAATAGCCAAGTACCGAAATTGCAATTAAACTATAGTTACTGTGGCATATTGGGTCACAAATATCCCGCAAAACCTCTTCATTAATTTTCCAGAAATTCCGTAAAAGGGTTAATTGTTGTAAAACAAAATACAAAATGCACATGTATAATATGTAATTAAGCTCCTGTTTAAGTTTTATGAAATTCCAATCAGTGACAATCAGTGGTCTAGGAGGAGAAGTGGATATCAACTGTTGGGATTGAGCTACAATGACAAAGTCCAAAAATAGGGAAAATGGAATCATTGGAAGACCAAATACATAGTGCACTGTTACAACCACTTTTATAATCTCAACCACATTTGTAATCCCTTGATTACAATTGTGGCTTTCGGTTACAAAAGTGGTTGAACTGAGGTCACCTTATGGTTTGCATTGAGCTACAATGACAAAGTCGAAAACCTAACAAAAATCTGGAAAGAAAGAATAATTTGAAAACAAAATACATAATGCACATCTACAATATGCAGTTAAGGTCCTACATAAGTTTCATGATATTCTGGTCAATGGTTCTGGAGGAGTAGTGGATACCAGGTGGTCATCATATGGTTTACATTGAGTTGCCATGACAAAGTCCAAAACATGTAAAAAAAATCTGGGAAAAAGGAATTATTAGAATGAAAATGCATAGTGCACATCTATAATATGTACGTTAAGCTCCTGCATAAGTTTAATGAAATTTCAATCAGTGGTTTAGGTGAGGAGTAGTGGATACAAGGAGGCCACCATATGGTTTGCATTGAGCTAAAATGACAAGGTGAGGAGTAGTGGATACAAGGAGGCCACCATATGGTTTGCATTGAGCTAAAATGACAAAGTCCAAAACATGTCATAATCTGGAAAAGAATGAATTATTTGAAAACAAAATACATAGTGCAAATCTATAATATGTAATTAAGGTCCTGCATAAGTTTCATGAAATTCCAATCAGTGGTTTAGGAGGAGAAGAAAAAAAGAAGGGAAAAGCAACCATAAGATCTTCAATGAACAGTGTGGAAACTCCACACCCAACGGCAGGTCAGAGTCGGTCCCTAAATACAGAGTAATTAAGTTCAGCGAAAAAACACCATCCTAGACTCCTATAGACATAAAGTAAACTAAGTAGAAAACAGACAAGACAGAGTTCACACAAAATGTCACCATATGGTTAGCATTGAGTTAAAATGACAAAGTTAAAAAAATCTGAAGAAATGGATTATTAGAAAACAAAACATCTAAAACATTTAATTAATGTACTGCAAAAGGTTCATGAAATTCTGATCAGAGGGTCAGGAGGAGTAGTGGATACCAGTTGGTCAACATATGGTTTTCCTTGAGCTACAATGACAAGGTCCAAAACATGTCAAAAATCTGGAAAAGGGGAATAAGTTGAAATAAAATTACACAGTTCATATCTTCAATGTGTAATAAAGGTTCTGCATAAGTTTCATGAAATTCCAGTCATTGGTTTAGGAGTCGTTGATACCAGGTGGTCATTATAAGGTTAGCACCGAATTAAAATGACAAAGTTCAAAACATGTCAAAATCTGAAAAAAATGAATGATTTATTTAGTGTACATCTATAACATTTATTTATTTATTTTATGAATTATTTATTTAGTGTACATCTATAACATGTTATTAAGTTTCATGAAATTCTGATCAATGATTCAGAAGGAGTAGTGGATATAGGAGTCATATAGTTTGCACTGAGCTAAACCCACAAAGTCCAAAACATGTCAAAATCTGAAAAATGAATTACATGTATTTGAAAACAAAATACATAGTGCACATCTATAATATGTCATTAATCCTGCATAAGTTTCATGAAATTCTTATAGGCGGTTCAGGAGGAGTAGTGGATACCAGGTGGTCACCATATGGTTTGCATTGAGCTACAATGACAGTTCACAAAATATGGTTTGCATTGAGCTACAATGACATGATCTTGTAAAAAATATATTATGTCATTCAGGCTTTGTCTTTTTACAAATGATTTTTGTGCACTTCCCTGGAGGATTATGGCATATGATTGTGATTTTCGGTAATTGTAGGTGTTCCCTGTTATCCTTTTTTGTTTGAATTCAATTCCATCGATTTAAAACTTGTAGAAATTGAATTTGATATCCAGTGATGATTAAACTTCGAGAGTAGAATATTTTTCACAACATATTTTCATTTTGCAATTAAATGTCTTAAAATCTGAATGACGCATTTTATGAAGCCATAAGCTACGTTTCTCCTGGACGGGAAATAAGAAATAGATTCTAGAATTAATTTTGCTGCGTTCTTATAGTCGTTTACTTTTAAATGACAGTAAGCTGCAATGTTAGAAATCTGATAAACTGGCTCATGATTTTGAATAACACCAGGGTAAATGCATATTGGTACCATCTTTACATCTGATTAAATATTCATCAATTTTTGTAAGTATTGCATCAATGGATTCATAATGTCCTTTCATATGGTGAAATAGATTCTAGAATTAATTTTGCTGCGTTCTTATAGTCGTTTACTTTTAAATGACAGTAAGCTGCAATGTTAGAAATCTGATAAACTGGCTCATGATTTTGATTAACACCAGGGTAAATGCATATTGGTACCATCTTTACATCTGATTAAATATTCATCAATTTTTGTAAGTATTGCATCAATGGATTCAAAATCATGATATCCAGTGATGATTAAACTTCGAGAGTAGAACATTTTTCACAACATATTTTCATTTTGCAATTAAATGTCTTAAAATCTGAATGACGCATTTTATGAAGCCATAAGCTACGTTTCTCCTGGACGGGAAATAAGAAATAGATTCTAGAATTAATTTTGCTGCGTTCTTATAGTCGTTTACTTTTAAATTACAGTAAGCTGCAATGTTAGAAATCTGATAAACTGGCTCATGATTTTGATTAACACCAGGGTAAATGCATATTGGTACCATCTTTACATCTGATTAAATATTCATCAATTTTTGTAAGTATTGCATCAATGGATTCATAATGTCCTTTCATATGGTGGCATAAAAATGCAAGAAGACAGCAATTTAAGAAAGGACTGAGGTATATTCCACGAATAGAAGCCTCAGATTACAAGCACGGTTTTGACAGAGAGTAAAGCTCATACTGAATTACTTCTGGAGGGGCTTTTGACTCCACATGTGTATATATGACATGGAAATAAAAATTTCTGAATACATACAATCACAGTACCCAAAATTCCTCAGTTTCTGAAACGGCGAATTCCATAAAAAAGAAAGTAGCAGCACGACATTTCAAAGCAATATTTGAGAATGTCAATGACTTCATCAAATGTTTGCGAGCTGCAGGTATGTACGCGGTATTACCATGTGTTTTATAACAAGCATAATTCAACAAGACAGCTGTGTATGTAACTTCGTAGAATATGGTGCCGAAGGTAATGCTGTTTTTCCGATTTCAGAATTTGGTTGACATTATTCACCATTTGTAAACTTTGATATACATCTAGATCGAAAGGTGCATTCCAAATATCGAGATACACATCCGGTTAATACAACACCGTTTTAATGTATGTTTTAAGGCATACATAACCGATTTCTGAACTGCTAACTTTAAAGTTGGCTGTTTATACATTGTAAATAACTTTAAAGGATAGAAGAAATGTAATGATAAAATTTCATATATGTTGTTATTGTATTTTTTCTAGCAGTTTCAAAATCTGAAATGAAATTTTGGATGTCAATTTAGAATTTAACATGTTGCGACCGACAACAAAATAATTCGGAAATTTCTATCTGACAAGAATTTTGTCAAAGTTTTGATACACGTTTTCAAACAATTTTCAAGTCCATTCACATGAAGATCGTTCTGCACACCAATATACAACATTTTTCATATGTAATGAAGATAAAACATCTTCACTGACTTGAACAATGCCCCCCTTTAAAATGAGCTTTAACACGACAAAGCAATAAAACTGTACCGGGTTTAGTTCTTCAAACAATAACTGTTCCCCCAAAAATGATTTTCTCCAATGTATATTTTTTGTACTACTATCAAAATGTTATATCAAAAAGTGCTAAGTAGCAACCCTTTTGTTTTATTCTTTGAATTATGTCATCGCATGGCCAATCATTTGCTCTTCGTCTTTTTAGCCATTTATGTGCCACGCATGGCCATGTTTTATCTTCCAAACATGGAACAAAATCGGTTAATTTGATCGTCCATTGATGCACATATTGATCCCTTTGATTTGTTTCAATACATCGGTAAACGAATACCGAAGCAAGAAAAAGGAAAGGGGAAATTCTAAAATCATAAATCCAAAATCACGGCAATTCACAACAACACGAATTGAGACAGTATGACAAAGACAAAACAAATAAACAAAAAAGAACAAGAACGTCACAAAACTAAAGCACTAGAAATTGACAAAAACTATCAGGTGCTGGGTAAACCCATTTTGAAGCACAAGATGGACCACTGGTACCTTTCTTGGTCAATGGCTGTAAACCTCCCTTGATGTTGAAGCCTGTACTC
>MJUU01022325.1:58096-120212 GCA_002080025.1 Modiolus philippinarum | reverse complement strand
TTTTAGTTCTATTTCAACTTTATCCTGATATTGTTATTGTGGACGTACAGGATTATTGGAAACATCCGTACACATTTTCAAGCAATTTCTAGGTCCAGTTCCATAAAAAAGAAAGCAGCAGCACGACATTTCAAAGCAATATTTGAGAATGTCAGCGACTTCATCAAATGTTTGCGAGCTGCAGGTATGTACTCAGTATTACCATGTGTTCTATAACAAGCATAATTCAACAATCCAAGACCGCTTTGTATGTAACTTTGTTGAATATGGCGCCGAAGGTAATGCTGTTTTTCCGATTTCAGAATTTGGTTTATATAATTCACCATTTGTAAACTTTGATATACATCTAGACCGAAAGGTGAATTCAAAATATTGTAGAATTTCACATGTTGCGACCGACAACAAAATAATTCGGAAAATTTCTATCTGACAAGAATTTTGTCAAAGTTTTGATACACGTTTTCAAACAATTTTCAAAGTTACTGATCGTCCATTCACATGAAGATCGTTCTGCACACCAATATACAACATTTTTCATATGTAATGAAGATAAAACATCTTCACAGACTTGAACAATGCCCCCTTTAAAATGAGCTTTAACACGACAAAGCAATAAAACTGTATCGGGTTTAGTTCTTCAAACAATAACTGTTTCCCCAAAAATGATATTCGCTAATGTATATTTTTTGTACTACTATCAAAAAGTGCTAAGTAGTAACCCTTTTGTTTTATTCTTTGAATTATGTCATCGCATGGCCAATCATTTGCTCTTCGTCTGTTTAGCCATTTATGTGCCATGCATGGCCATGTTTTATATTCAAAACATGGAACAAAATCGGTGTTAATTTGTTTAAACTGACGAGAACTATAAGGTACTGGGTAAACCCATTTTGAAGTACAAGATGGACCACTGGTACCTTTCCAAACCTGGTCAATGGGTGTAAACCTCCCTTGATGTTGAAGCCTGTACTCTCCGCTTGGAAAGCATTGTTGTTTAGATGGAAACATGATATTTGTTGGCAACACATGAATTAGGTTTACATAACCGGGAAATTCAGGGTCTTCCTCGACTCGCAGTACTGCAGAAGCGTCATTAAAAAGAAGTGGTGCTCCGGATTTGTTATGACTTTTACAGCTTTATTTGTTGTAACAATGTCGACATCGTTTTGTAATGGTGAATATAAATTTTTTTCTAGCTTTCTGTATTTAAGGCATTCTGTACAAGGAAATAGTTTTGTATGTTACGCTAACGTTTCTACATTGATTATTTTTTTTCTTTCTGACTAATTATTGATTATGTATTCAATATTTTATCTTAAACTTTTGGACTGCTCATTGTTGAAGGCATCATGGCGACTTCAGTATGTAAAAAAAATAATAAAGGCGTTGTTCCATTTGCTAGATCTTGCCAAGTAATTGTTCGGTTTTTGTTCCATGTCCATTTCCCCCATATACCTTCGCTTGTTCATTTTATTATATTCTAGGAAATCCGACGTTGAGCCTTTATTATTCACATGCCAAATAGTTCCTCGACAATTCCTATTTACAAATGCCATATCAACCAACACATATCTATTATTTGATAAGCTCATTACTCATCAATTTGGAATAATGATTGAAACATAATATCGCAGCATCATTTTAGAGCACCTAATTCAATTTAGAACATTTTTTGGCAAGAAGATATAAAAGTAAAAAACGGACAAGGTTTTTTTTTCAATTTCAAATGTTTTTTTTTTAAATTGTCATATTTTATTCATTAAAAAATCATCCCATTGCCAGCGTCAGTTGAAGATTAGAGGGAGTAACACGGGATTCAGTTCTGCCAATTTCCACATATTTCTACCATTTTTCTATCTCCTACATCATGTATAGTCCCTTTCAGAATTCCAATGTTTTTTTTCAGTTTTCCTATTTTTTCATCATTTTTCCAATTCCACGTGACAAATTTTGACCCCTTTCTCCTGTAATAGGAGGGTCTTGTGTCTGTGTGTCAATATCCCCCCGTATTCAAAATGTCTTGACATCGGACGACCGACAGAAAGCCATATACTACAATGTCGATATCAAGACAGTTTGTTCCAGTTGGACTTGAGTTATGACAGAAAATGATACAAAATTAAGGGTATATACATATTTCATTTGAACAAAAATTTATTAAAATTCAATATTCTGGAAAAATAGTTTGTAAGTGTTATTGATCCATTAAAGATTACCAAAGGCTTTATGGTTAAATATTCTTTCTTTAAAAATATTTAAATGCAATGTACGAGAGAAAAATTGTTTGTAAGCATTAATATCAATTAGTTATGGGCATATCTCTTACTTCTCAAAATGAAGAGGCAGGATAAAATGTATGCCTCGTTTCTTGCCGAAGTTCAGCTGTTTAAATACCTTTTTTCGATTAAGCTTAAGAGAGAGACAATTTTATAGACATTTTTTTATCTTAATTTTTTTAAAAACAAAAAAAAATTAAAACAGTGTATATATATATCAAAGTAACATTTAATAGAATATGTGTTTTGTACCATTTTTTTTGTCTTCATTACTGGTGTCTTTTAGAAGAATTCAAATCAATTTGGTTATGCCAATTTACTTCCAATTAATACCAGGAAATAGGGGTAATAACAAAATTACCGAACAGAGTTTTCATGAGTCAATGAGGCAAAAAGACAAAAGTAGGCGGAAACCACAACAAAAACTGTCGACCACAATGGTCCTGACTTGGTACAATCATTTCAAAAGAAATGGTGGTTAAACTGGTGTTATGGCGTACCAAACCTCTCCTTCCATTGCGACAATGTCCGCTGGTAACTCAACATTAATTGCTTTTGATAGGTCATGGACAATTAAAAGAAATTATTATCCAAATGTCAAGCAAAAAAGAATCTTGAATCAGAGTTTGGACCGAAACTTCAAATTTCTTTTCACAAGGGAATGCCAGTGTCATCAGGCAACTGATTCCACACGATTCAGTTTCACTAATAAAATTTCCAGTTATTTTTAGCCTTTATTTTGATAGACTGAAGTTGAACCAGGGATAATATTTAATAAACAAGTAAGGCTACAATGTACCACCTTGTCTATGTACAATCCTATGCTAAATTAAATAATTCAGATTGATTACATTACTTCTTGGCTTATCATATGCAGATATATCATGCTTTAGAGGAGAATTTGCGAAAAATACAAGTCGAAAGATGTTATATATCCTGAACAAAATGGGCGAGGGTATTCGCATCAAGAGAATGGTAGTTTTCACAAATCCCAGACCAGACATGGTATATAACTAAATACCGAGATTACTGTGAATTTACTTCTGCATATGCGCATTTCGACAACTTATGTCTCTTCAGTGCAGATAAAATCTAAATGTTTGGAAGACCATATACTCAAAGATATTTAAAAACTGACAGAGAACAAATAACCAAATATGATCTAAATGTAAAGCCAAAATTAGCTAAGGACAGAGCTATGCATGAGGGAGATACTCCTTAGTTTTCAACATAATTTACAAAAATTTAGATATTGTAAGGTTCCAAAAATAATCGGCTTTCGGGTCAGCACCGAAGTACTGACTACTGGGCTGGTGAATACCCTCGGGGACTAACAGTCCACCAGCAGTGGCATCGACCCAGTGGTAACAAATAACTAAATACCGAGATTACTGTGAATTTACTTCTGCATATATGTATATGTGTTAAATCATACCGAATGACGTTATGTAAAACTCACAAATGACCGGTTATTTCTATATTTTTACTAGCGTCTCAGTGTTGGGTAGAAAATGGCAATTTTTAAAGCAAATACCCTGCAGTTATGACAGCAGTTACAGTCTTAATATGAAAATCCTAGGAGTTTTTCAATTACTTATAAAACGTCTGTCCTCACTTTCTTAAAGAATCATATTATTCCTTCATAATATTAAAAAAAAGTTTCCTATGTCAGACGTTTTATCTGATTATCACCACGCTTTTTCGATATACTGGAATATTGTTGAATAATATTGGACATTGATGTTCGAAACACTGTTTATCCGGATGTTACCTTCAGCTAATGAAAATACGGCATCTGGTCCATAGATATCAGAAGTTAGGATAGGCGGTAAACCAGGCGTCGTGTCGAGACTTGAAGAACTTGTGTCTCGCGTTGCTTTTGATAAGTGTTTTGGAAGGTGACTTGCTAATGAAACAATATTCGTCGTAACAGGTTGTTGTTTAGTTTTCCTTTCTTTGGCATTATCATTTCGTTCTTTGGTATCTACCATCGGCATGTTGAATGTATCTGAAATTATAATTTTCAATAGTTATTCTAAGCATAATTTCTCCTGGTAAGGTTAAAGCATAATGAACTTGGGAGGGCGAATTAACAAGAACTTTTTTGTATTTAATTTAAAATTTGATCCCCGTATACAGATATTTTTCACTCACAATTTGAAATTACTACAACTAATACTGGAACCTCGAGCAACCCATTTTAAACTTATAAAGTTTTATGGCACATTAGAATCGACTTTTATTTGCTTTATTTGGAAATAAAGATACAATTATGATCATTTTTATCAATTGGCAGAATTCGATATATTTTGCTCTTGGTCGTAATTCTAACTAAAATCGTTTTAGAAATACGCCACTCTGAAATCAGCTACTTGAGAATGTTTCTCAACTTATTCAATTGAGTGCTATGTTGAACTATTTGTTAAAAAGAGGGTTCTTATTCCAAAACTAATTACAATTGATCCGAGCAAAATATAATAAACATTGACGTGTAAAACAGACAAGATATAACTATTATCATTATGCCTTACATAATAAAGAATCAATTCTATTGGTTGAAACATAGTCACATGATATGAAATAATCTGGATATTTTCGCACAAAATTGTTGCTAGCAGTTAATAACCTATTATTCACCGGTGAATAAACTCAAAAAATTACAATGCCCATGGAATAACCCAATTATTCACCGGTAAATAATCCCTGAAAATTACAACGCCCATGGAATAACCCTATTATTTACAGGTGAATAACCCCTCGAGCTAAAGCCCTCGGGAAATAACTATAAGTGCAGTTGACAAATTGGGATATTCACCTCTTTCGAGGGCCATAACTGTATATTATATACAAATGTTTCGGCATTGTCGGCTGATGAATATGAAATTACAATAAGCTAGGAAATTTTGTTGAGCAAGGATTCTTTCCTTATGATCAGGATGAGTGCCAGAATATTTTTTTCAACACAAGTGTTGGTCAGAGGTTTTTTTTGAACAAAAATCAGGGCCAGAACATTTTCATGATCAACATAACCTGAAAAGTTTTTTTATCTCTTCAGATCAGCAGCAATTTATTTGTGTATCAATGACAAACAAATTTGTCAATAGTTCTTTCAGCAATCGCCAGCACTATAGACCACTTTCCTATTTCATTTTATGAATGAACTGCTCCGTTTGACCCGGGGTCAATCGGAGCAAATTGCGTCACTGAACATTGTGACGTTGAAAAATCTATATTGTGACGTCAAAATTTTACGGGAAAATTCACCAACTGGTAACTCGTCTATACAAGGCTCGTAGCTACCATAACCAGATAGTTCAACACTGAAATGAAGATCCTTGGAAACAGTGACCAACAAATAAAAATAGCAAGATAGAAACTTTTAAGTCAGTAAAATTAAAGTTCACTTAAGTATATTTGACACTGTAGTCAACTGAATTATGACTTGATGCTTGGTTTGGAATTTGAGTGTAACAGTTTAATCAAACGAAATACTCATACCTTTAGTACTGGTTGGTTGTGCAAATTGAGTTGGCAGAGGAGCACACAATGGGTTGTGGACCGATGCCCGACTGAAGACTACTGATTCCAAGGATACAATATATGATGCATTCATTGGTGGCAGTATTTCTTCGGGGATTTGTACCGTAGGTTCCGATTGATCTCCACTTCCTTGAGCCGTGGGATTTGGTTCGGTGGATTTTGACATCTTGGCACACGTTCCGTAGACGCTTTGTATTTTCCTTTTGATGCATTTCATATTTTCATGTTGTTACTGTTTTGGTTCCCAAGCTTAAATGAAGTATGAACTTAGAATATCGAGACAACTAGTGAACTGCCATCATTTTTGTTGAGATCTGTAAAAGTTTAAACAGAACTTTATACAACGTGCACTTGAATGCAAAGCTAGAAGTTTTCCATTTTATACCTATCAAAAATAAATTTAAAGAACTGAAAAAAATTTTAATGGCCTGATGGTGATATTAATTCTATAGAAAAAAATCACAAACCGATTAACTGAACATAAAAACAGTGACAAATTATTTTTGGAGTCTCGTTCAAGATATACATTGTCAAAACATCAGACGTACATAGACTATTCTGCAAAACATCTCTCAATGCTCATTTACCTATATCTTCAAAGAAAAGCGTCAACAGTTTCTTGATTATTGTTAATATAGAGCTGTCAAAAATATTTGGATATTTATATAAGTATGAAAAAAAGTGAAGAACAAAAAATAAAATGTGGAACTAAATTTTCGATTTGAATGATATGTCTTTATCAAAGGTTGTGAAAGGATGAGGTTATTTATTATACTGAAAATGCTAACTATTGTTAAAAGTTATGCTAAAATCAACTCAGTGGTGGTCCGAATGAACGGTTTCGTCACAAAACGACTCTGAGAAGTTAAAAGTTCATGAAATAATTGAAACTGCTAGAAAATTGTGTCTTCATTTTTTCGTTCTTCCGCCCAACATAAGTTGTCTTTTACATCTTAAATGAAAATAATCGCTCCAATATTCTCCTATTTTTGGTCACCGTTCACTTTGACAAAAACTCTTAGACTTTCATGTCTTATGGGGCAATCACAAATGGTCGACAACTGGACAAAAACATCGGCGACATGTTCCCATTTGTATACTAGTATTTAATGATACTGCATAAACAAAAATATGGCCCTTGTGCATGGAGAAAGTGTTGGCAGAAACTCTAAATCGTTTTCTGGAGAGTGTGGTGACAAAACGCATGTGGATGTTATGTATCATATCGTGCTCTTGTAACCAGCAACCTCTCGTCTTGGCTCTAGGATAACGCAAACTTTATGCGCACGGAAAGATTTACTTCGACGAAAGTGCAACAGGACGAAAAATGATACATATCAGCTCCTAAAAACATAGCTCTTGCATTGGGAAATAGTCTCGGATAGCCATCAAATTGCTATTGTTCTTTCAAGTAGTAAAGTTATTCTTTGTTATTATATATTATCACAGCAAAACTCTTACAGATAACGCAGGGAAACCTTTTATTGTGTTTTGATAATATCCTGTGCCTCGAATTTTCTCTGGCAACATGCCAGAGAAAATTATTCAATTTAGATATATCACACAAGTTATAAGTCTTACCTCATATATTTTATTTAAAGACAAATTCTGTTTAGGTGCACTTGCTATTGATACTACAGAAATCATTCAGTAGATTGAATGAACCACGTGGAATGAACATGGCAAAAATCCAGCATTATTTTAGTGAAAGGATGATTCTTAAATAAACAATGGAAGGATATGGAGTAGTTTTAATTCGCCGTTCCAGAAACTAAGAAATTGTGGGTACCGTGATCAATCGATTTTCGACCAATGACGTTACGTTTTTTACGTTCTTGACCAATCAACGTATTTTGGTGTACGCTCTACCCACAATGCTTTAGTTTCTGAAACGGCGAATTCACACAAGAAAATGTCTCTTCAAATACATGGTAAACCAAGCATCGGGACAATACTTTTATTATTGTTCATCATTGAAGTCAGCAACAGCATTATTGATTCTTGATCGTTCAAGGCGGACCCTATCACCGGTAAGAGCGGAATTCATTGCTTGGTGTCAAACACTACCTCATAGATGCGGAATCGTACAAGCGTTCTCACAACCACTGTCATAAGTTGTCTGACTAAAAGACTACAAAAAGACAATCAAAACATATCAATAGCCAAAGGGAATTTAAAAGATTCTTACCCTATTCTAATTAAAGTGCATTTGTAAAGCAATACTGATGGGAAAACCTTCGAAAACTCAACTCCAATTCAAATACATCTCATTGACCATAGCGTCAACAACGCACATACATAAATATGAGTACCTCAATGAGTAACTCGCCGTTTCAAAGAAGACTAGTCATTCATTGAAACTATATCATAGGAAAAAGAAAGGAATTGGGGGAAATGTCAAGGAGACAACATCCACTCTCAAGGTTAAAACGACCCAAAACAAAGCATTTAGGGGTCTTTATAAGAAGACAAAGACAAGCCAATGACCAACATATTCCTGACTTGGGACTGGCGCAAAATTTGCGATGGGTGAATGAGTTTAATAACAAAATTACTGAACAAAATTGTCTAGAACCGAAATTCAAAAGTCAAAATGACAAGCAGGTGCGAAACCACATACAATATTGTGAACTGACTTGGTACAGGTATTTCAATAGAAACAGTGGGATAAACCGGTTTTGTAATCTTGACTTCTTTAAATTACCTAATTCCAATAGCGTTCTCTATCTTTGTTGTTAGCAAAGTATTCCATCGAATGCAAATAAACGGTTTACCAAATACATTAGAACTATATGATAAAGGGACGACATCTTGGTGTGGTTGACCAATTATTAAACATACAGAAAACACTAAAATGTGTTGAATAACAAAATACGGAAGTTAATGTTTCTTCAGTGCAGATCAAATCGAAATACTTCGAAGACTATAAACCTAATTTATCATGATATTTTAGAATAGCACAAATAATCTAAAAGATCTAAATGGAAAAAATAGTAATGAAAAAGAAAAGAAAAAGCTATTCAAGAGTGAAATACTCCTTAGTTTTAAGCAAAATTTTCAAAAATTTAGACAGTTGAAATCTGTTTTTGGGTCAGCACAGAAGTACTGACTGACTACTGGACTAGTGAATACCCTTGGGGGACTAACAGTCCACCAACAGTGGCATCAACCCAGTTGTAAAATAACATAATACCGACGTCACTGCAGGCTGATTTTCTGCTTGTGGCCATTTCGACAACCTATATGTCTTTTCAGTGTAGATCACATCGAAATTGTTGGAAGACCATGAACTTTATTGGTGAAATCTGATACAGCACAAATTACCAAAACGATATAAATGGAAAGCCAGAAACAGCTAAGGACATAGATATACTCTTTAGTTTTAATCAAAATTTTCCAAATTTGATGTTGCAATCTTCTCAAAAAGCAACAATCTTATATTGGCAATCTTCATGCTGGTGTACCACAGGACTCACGAGGATTTAGTTTCCTCATTTTCCTTGCCGTATATATATATATCAACCATGAAAGGATATGGAGTAATAGCACATGAGACAAAGTATCTACAAATACATGATTAAACCAAGCAATGGAGCAACGCTTTTATTGTTGTTCTTCACCCTGAAGTCACTATTAGGCCTTCAACAATGAGCTACGCCCACACCCCATAGTAATCCCAAGATTGCCCCCAGCACTGCAGTCCGAGCAGAACCCATCGCCAAATGTCGAGCAACGCTACATTCATGTATCCCTTTCGTCATCGATGCTGGGTGGTCTACAATCACAAAACTAACTGCTGTTATCCGTTTTCCGACAAAAAGAGTCATAGAATACTTATACTATAACTAATCCGAGATTCTGATTATCGCAATAATCGAATGATCGAATAACGCAGTAATTCATGAATGCGCGCAGCGCATGAGTGAATTACAGCGTTTTTCGATCATGAGTTGAATATTTAGACCTTTTCACATAAAATATAGACAACGTCTATTGTGACGTCACTTCCTAGAGTGAAATTATGGAAAATAATTTCACAGTTAATTATCACTTTTCTTTCACTGAGAAGTTTCAATCTTTCACCGCAATCTATATAATAATACATATTAACAACCACAGGGCACTCATTGAGTCAATTGCAAGACTCGGCATAATAAAACAATGGAATGTGGGAACTAAAAACAGTATGGTCAGAATAACATTTGGAAATTACAAAAAAAAAATGATAAATAAAATGTCAAAAATTTGAAAGTAGATAGATAATCTTTAAAGGACAAGAACACCATACCTGAAATGTATAGATGGCATGCATCTCTCGCACGGGGAATCTTTACACGGACTCCACATATATATCATTTAACAGTTAATGTTGAAAGAGTTAATTGTATATTCGCAAATGATACGTCTCTTTGACATTCCTCTCTAGATACCCAACACTTACAGAACATGAGTTAAACGGACTGAGGATTGCATTATCAAATTTAACACTGATAAAACAAATTCAATGGTTTAAAATAGACGGACACAGGAAAACATGCACTTTAAGTTTGGACAAATTTATTTTTGGAATCTTCTTTACGTACTTCAGGCGTATTTCGAAGAACAATTCAAAAGTCTTACCGTTTCAGAGCTTATATGGGGCAAATGAGGCAGATAATTCATCTTTTTTCCGAAGCTACCCTTTTCCGAGTTACAAGAGACCACACTATTGGTTTTACTTAGTAATCCAAATTTAAAATTTCAGTTTTGAAAAAGTGAGAACCGAAAAAAAGAGTTATAAAAAGAAATGCTGTGTTTTACCTGTTGGGTCTGCTTTTTAATCTGATTAACACTTTAATAATAAAGCCATAGATTCTGCACAACTTTTACTGTTTTGAAGCTTAGACTGGGCAAAGAAGGCGTTCAAAATATTTTTCTACAAGATAAAATATACTCCATTTATATACAAAAAATATTTATTATTGTTGAATCAAAGTTTAATGGAAATATACCACTGTAGATTTCATTCTGTTGGCTTTTGACTATGAAAGAGAAATATTTATTGTTTTCTGATAATACCATAAATAAACAAAAAGTACTGGTGAACTGCGTTATAAGGTAAGAACAGATTTACAGCTAAAGATAAAAGTATCTTAGAATAGAATAAAAAAATCCATAGCACGTCAGCATTTCCGCCATCAGGGGATAAGAAAAGGAAATAAAGGGCTACGCCGAGCGCAGCATGATAGGACCGCAGCATGTCGTCCACTGAAATTTGAAAAAGTGTAATTTAAAGCGAGTATAGACAAACGAAAGAGCTTGACAAAATAATTAGAAGGACGCAAAAAGGAGATTGACCCAGTAATTAGATGACACAAACTAGGGAAAATAAAAATTAGCCCCTATGACTCCTTATGATTCCTCTTTGACTCTTTATAGCTAAGAAACGGTAAGAGCTACGCCCAATCCATTGACATACTGCTGAAAGCTTATATCAAGAGGAATCCAAAGAAAAAACCCATCAAAATGCGATGAAAAATAAAAATTTTAGGTAATCTGCAAATTTGCAGTTTTGGCCCCTGTGAACCCTTATCGCACGGAAATGGTAAGAGCTACGCCAAATCCGTTGACATACTACTGAAAGCTTGTTTGAAGAGGAATCCAAAGAAAAAAATCCCATCAAAATCAGATGAAAAAAAAATTTCAGGCAATCTGCAAATTTGAAGGCGTGGCCCCTTTGAACCCTTATAGCTCGGAAACGGTAAGAGCTACGCAAAATCCGTTGACATATTACTGAAAGCTTACATCAAGAGGAATCCAAAGAAAAAAATCCCATCGAAATCCGATAAAAAATAAAAGTATTAGGTTATCTGTAAATTTATGACTTTGGCCCCCTTTGGCCCCTCATAGCTCGGAAACGGTAAGAGCTACGTCAAATCCGTTGACATACTACTGAAAGCTTACATCAAGAGGAATCCAAAGAAAAAAATCCCATCGAAATCCGATGAAAAATAAAAATTTTAAGTTATCTGTAAATTTATGATTTTGGCCCCCTTTGGCCCCTCATAGCTCGGTAAGGAAACAAGTTACCAAAAATGTATAAGTAGAGCGCTATGTTAATTTTTGATAAGGAATCCTTTTGAAAAAATTGCATCAAAATCGGACTAAAAATAAAAAAAAACTAAATTTGTGAAATTCACCCCTTTTGGGCCCCATTTATCTCGTGAACGGTACATGCCACGTGAAATCCGTTGCATACTTTAGATTGGAAATTTTCTAAGGAGTTTACTGAAAGAAACCCCATCAAAATCCGATAAATAATAAAGATTCTACAGTCAAATATGTGAAAACACCTAATTTAACCCCTTTTGGCCCCTTTTTCTTAAACGGGTGGGGCCACAAACCCGAAATTAAAACCCGGGATTGCCATTATGCCAAGAAACAACATACTGAAATTTGAAGATAATCCGTCCACTAGAAACAAAGTTATGGTGGCCACAGACGCCGACGCCGACGCCGACGACTGCGCCATGCCATAATACGACCGCAAAATTTTTGCGGTCGTATAAAAATGACTAAGACAAATGTCAAATGACTGACTACATCGAACATAATCCATGCAAAGTGAAAAACAGTATTTAACATCAACACTATTTATTATACCTTACATAATAAACAATCAATTCTATTGGTTGAGACATAGTCACATGATATGAAATAATTTGGATATTTTTGCACAAAATTGTTGGTAGCAGTGAATAACCTATTATTCGCTGGTGAATAACCCCTGAAAATTACAACGCCTATGGAATTACCCCATTATTCACCGGTGAATAAACCCTGAAAATTACAAGGCCAATGGAATAACCCTATTATTCACCGGTGAATAACCCCTCAAAATTACAATGTCCATGGAATAACCCTATTATTCACTGGTGAATAACACCAAAAAGTTGCAACATCTGTGGAATTTTATTTCCAATGTTTGTTCGGTATGATAAAAACAGTTACGGCCCATAAAATCGGTGAATATCCCAAATTGTCAACTGCACTGAGGTTATTTCCCTCGGGCTAAAGCCCTCGGGAAATAACCATAAATGCAGTTGACAATTTGGGATATTCACCTCTTTCGAGGGCCATAACTGTATAATGTAAATAGAAAAAAAACTTTGACATAAATAATTGAATATACATCAAATGAAAACTGCATTTTATGCTTACCCCTTTTGGCTCTGCGTACCCAAAGTAAATATATGTTTTTGTTTTAAATCTGTGTAAGAACTGTCACTCACATGTCTTCAAACTAGAATAACTGTGAGAAAAGCTCACTGATATATACCCCCGCACCCCCATTTGATAATCAATCAAATCAATTTCGGAAACAGAAGATGGAAATCTACATTATTTCACCAAGACTGTGTTAAAGTTTCATGAAAATCTATTCAGTGGTTCGAGAGGAGTAGCGGATAAAAGATGGGTACCCACTTGTAATATAAAGCAAAATCCATGTTTTGCTATGAAAACCCCCCAAAATCAATCAAATCAAATTCTGAAATAGAAGGTGCACATCTACATTCTGTAACAAAGACTGTAAAGTTTCATGAAAATCTATTGAGTGGTTCAAGAGGACTAGCGGATAAGAGATGGGTACCCACTTGTAATGTAATGTCTAAGTCCATGTCTTGATATGGGAAACCCCAAAAATCAATCAAATCAAATTCTGAAATAGGAGGTGCGTATTTACATTCTGTAACGAAGACAGTGGTAAAGTTTCATGAAAATCTATTCAGTGGTTCAGAAGGAGTAGCGGATAAGAGATGGGTACCGTCAGGTGTAACGGACTGACGGTAGCACGGACACACGGATGGACAACACCATCACTATATATACCCCCACTTTTCAAGCAGGGGTATAATTAATGCTGGCGATGTCTGAGCACCGTGTGTCTATCACATGTTTCAGTTGTCCCTGATAGTAGGTGTTTATATGAATATATAACCCTAAAACAAGTCTCACCTGCATATTTTGTGACTTTGTTTACACACAAGAGTAAATCACAACCGTGCAAGTGTACACAGAAAAGATATTGTAATAGCCATTTCAACTCTTGAAGAGTTCACTTCATTTTGTAAAGTGTGGAAAACCAGTCAAAAATAACGTCTTGTTCCCCCGTATAATTTTGGTATTAATCTGATTTGTCCTCATTTCCACGGACATTAAAGGATATTTCAAAATACACAAATTTCAAACTTGCATAATAAACGGTGAATTTTGTCAAGTAGCTACATCTCATCAGCAACATAATCTCTGTCATTTTTAGTTTTGTCTTGATGATGTTTGTGATACCAATTTGTCCTTGTTTTTGTCAAAACACTTAATATCTTCACATATGCTTTTACTTTGGTACTTTTTGAGGGTTAGAGAAGTAACATATTTTATGGATATTTAATCGGATTTGTCTATATACGGGTTAAAAAACGACATTTACCAATCAACCAAAGAGATATATCTTAACACCATATTCTAGCTGGCTGTGTGACGGGTGCAACGCGTGGAGATCACGCTTACGTCCATTTTTTACATTTCCTGAGCACATGATGGTACCAAAACTAATAGAGTTTTTGTAGGGTTCACACTGCTGGTGCTTTAGTTCTGTGGCGTACTTGTTCATTTTTGTTTTGTTTTGTTTTTTTGTCTTTATCATGCTGTTTCAATTTGTGTTGGATATGAATTACCATGTTATGGGATTTTTAATTTTGGAATTTCCTCTTTCCCCATTTTTTCTTCGGTATTCGTTTGCCGATATATTCTGAAAGAATTCCTCTATGTGAACAAATTTTATCTTTAAATTTAATAACCATCTCTACAGTATGCAAAACAAAGTTATTCATTAAAACCATTTCCCACAAATAACAGTATCTCTGTCCATTGAGCAGATTTTTTTTAATTTTTGACAGAATTTTTTTTCCTCATTCATTTCTTACTTAAAAACAAAATGACTCGTTGAAGTCGACATACATAGACAGTACACTTGAACTTTTTTTTTGTTTTGTCCTTTTTATATTTGATATTACTGATTATTCGGATTTTGTTTGGTTTTATGCATTTTAAACATTTTTTGAAGTTATGGATTTCCTTTGTTTGGGTTCTAGTGCTGCTAATGAGGAATTAATTTCCGAAATGGCCATACAGCTCATTAAAATTATCACAATTGGAGTTAACATTTGTGTTATGGTCTCATGTTCATTTATTCCATATCCTTTCTTAAAATATTAGAATGTGAAACTTAATAGACGAATTTCCAATTTCATTTTATGAATGAATTACCCCGATTGACCTGGGGTCAATCGGAGTAAATTGCGTCACATAACATTGTGACGTCCAAAAATATCTCTATACTCGTCTATTCAGTTTTAATAACATATAGGAGCAACAATCTGTAATATATGTAGCAAATAGAAACACAACACAGAACTGATTACGAATACCACAAAGATTAAAGATGTAGATCACAAACAGTTGGAGTGTGGTGACAAGGAATTATTACCATTTTATGATAGTAATTGAAGATGAATGAAAAAAGTTCTAAATAATAAACATTACGCAAAATAATAAAAAAAACTCATAAAACATACATACTAATCACTTTTTACGAATCATCTGCGTCTTTAACATTGTTTTTATTGACAACATTTACATTGGTCACTCAAATACAAGCAACATCATCACGGCGGAGTCAGACACATTTTGAAACGTTGATTAATCGTAGCTAACTAAAATGAGGTCTTACAATTAAATGCAAAGTAAACACTGAGTGACACACTTAACGTACCCATACGCTACGTTTCTCCTGGATGGAAAATGAGACATAGATTCAAGAATTAATTTCGCTGCTTTCCTATAATGTTTTGCTTTCAAATGACAATAGGCTGCAATGTTAGCAATCTGGTAAAGTGGCTCATGTTGTAAGATGATTCCAGGTTTAATGAAATCTACACTTGTACGGTTTTTGCATTCAATAAAATATTCATCTATTTTCGTCAATATTTCTTCTCTCATGGATTCGTTATGTCCTTTCTCATGGTGACATGAAAATGCAAGAAGACAACAAATTAAGAACGGACTAATGTATATTCCATGAATATCTTCCTTTGATTCCAAAGATGACTTCGACAGAGAATAAAGTTCATACTGAATTACTTCTGGTAGCGCTTTTAATTCTACATGTGTATATACCACATGGAAATATGTATCTTTCATTATCATATATGTCAAGTTTTCAAAGACTGACCACACGTCTGTTTTACATTGAGAAATCTCACAACAGCTTGGAACTTCTGTACCAGAAAATATAGACATTAATTGCTTTTTCCTAGCATAAAGTAATGTAATGTCCGATTGGCCAATCAAATCAAAACTAACTTGTTGTACTTTATTAGAACCTTCGTACACCTGTTCATGCAGATATTGGGGAGGTACAGGATTGTTTAAAAAAGAATTACATATTTTCAAACAATATTCGAATTCTAATTCCATAAAAAAGAAAGTAGCAGCCCGACACATTAAAGGGATATTTGAAAATGTCATGGACTCAACCAAATGTTTTCTAGCATCAGACAAGTATTCATTCTGCATGAATGTTTTAAAACAAGCGTAATTCAAGAATCCAAGCATGCTGTGAATATAACTTCGTAGAATATGTCGCCGGAAATAATGATGTTCCTGAGACTCAAGAATATTGTGAATATGGTAAGCCTTATGTAAATGGTCCAAAATATTTTTGCTGGCAGATACATTCCATATATTGAAATGAAAAGGTAAAACTTGGGAAATAATCTGACTATATACCACGATACAAGCGTGAATGACTGATTTCTGAACTGCAAGCTCTAGAGCTGATCGTTTATACAATGTCGAAAACCTCAACAAGATAAGGGAATCTAAAGACAAAATTTCATAAATATTGTCATTATATTTCTGTAGGCATTTAAGAATTTTAGAGGAAAGTTCAGATGTCAATTTGGAATTAAACATATTGCGACCGACGACAAAATAATTCGGGAATTTCTTACTTGACAAAAATTTTGTAAGAGTTTTTATACACGTTTTCAAACAATTTTCAAAATTACTGATCGTCCATTCACACGAAGATCGTTCTGCACACCAATATACAACATTTTTCATATGAAATGAAGATAAAACGTCCTCGTTAAGTCTACATATATCCTCTTTTAGAATAAGTCTTAACGCCACAAAGCAATAAAACTGTACTGGTTTTAACTCGGCAAACAAGAACTTTTCCCCACAAAATGATAATCGCCATTGTAAATCCTGCATTTCACTATCCAAATGACCAACTGGTGCTAAATAGCAACCCTCTTGTCTTATCTTCTGAATCAATTCCTTTGAAGGCCAGTCATAAGGCCTTGGTCTGTCAGCCCATTTGTGTACAGTGGCTGTCAACGTTTTGAACTTCAAACATCGGACGAAATCTGTTTTGATTTTAATATTACTACTAGGTTGGGGATAATACCAATGTGTTGTGTGAGCTGGTCCATTTGTTCCTTTCCAGACCTCTTCAACAGGCTTATATGATGTTGATTGATTCCCAAGTCTATATTCTTTACTAGAAAAATATTGTTTTTTAGAAGAAAACACGATTCCTACTGCAGTTAAAAATGGCAACACATAAAGTAGTTTAGCATATCCTGGAAACTCTGAGTCGTCCTCGACTCGGAGTACTAATTTACTTCCGTTGTTATCGTTAAACAGGTGTGGATTTTCCTTGTATTTCAAATATTCCTCATTTGATATAACTTTTATTGTTTTATTTATTATAACGTAGTCAAAATCGGTTTGGTATGTAACTTGATATAAACTATTTGTTAAACCCTGAGAGGCGCTTCCGGTTAAATTATATTCGCACGCATCAGTGTTGACGCTGAAAATTTTATTAAATATATCACAGAAAGATAACAATTGTTTACGACACTGTATTTCTTCAGCACTGTATCCAAAGGCATCCAGTACAAGAATTAATATTTTCGGTGTGTTCGAATCTTCACAATCAGCTACATTCTGGAGAACTGAAAAAAAAGCAATATTTCATTTCTGTGTAAAACTACTATTCATGAATTGCTGAGAATAGTATATGATGAAAATATGTTTAGAACGCAAAAAAAAAAACAACAAAAAAACTACCCACTGGTACTCTTTTTTTGACAGAAAAACTTCGTTCTTAAGCTGGATTAATGAGACTGAACACACACAATTAAACAATTACATGCCTCGGGTTTCTGAAATGTCTTTTTCTTTCTGCATTAGAACCTTCCAGTCCTAGCCAAGAAACATTTTATGAGGCGTGTATTTAAAAAAAAACAACAACCCAAAATCGAAAAATAAAATCAGGTTTCCCTTTTTACTCTTGTTTATCTTTGAGGATTGAATTCTTCATAATATCTGGTTAAATAATTTTAAGAAATTTGAAAAGTTCAGATCCATATTACATATCACATTAGACAAATGTAGCAAGCCATAAAGACGTGGTCAAACCCATGAAAAGCAAATTTAAATAAAACAAAGATTTAACACAACAAAGAACGACTAGAACGTTGAACAATCTTATGAATGACATGCATGGAAACAATCATATCAAACTAAATTTACAGTAGCTACTTCTGCGTTGGCCCAAAAACTGGTCTTATCTGGAAACTTGTAATATATATAATTTTGAAAAAATATTCACTTCGTAGAAAAAGCTCAAATTAAGGAGTATTTCCCCCTTGCATAATTCTGTCTAAAGTTGGTTTTGGCTCTCCATTTAGGACATTTTAGTTTAGAAAAAGGCAGATTCAAAGATATAAAAGGAGAAAACAGAATCTGCCCGAATTGTTGTTTAAATATATTAGAAGATTAAGCACACTTCTTCTTTAAATGCCCAAAATATACTTCCATTAGAGAAGAATTTAAAACAAAATGAAAACAATGAAAATGAAATTGAAAAACTTGCAATATTTTGGATTTATATTTAGATCATATTGGTTATTTGTTCTCTATCAGTTTTTACATATCTTTGAGTTTATGGTCTTCCAAACGTTTAGATTTTATCTACACTGAAGAGACATAAGTTGTCGAAATGCGCATATGCAGAAATTAAATTCACAGTAGCTTCGGTATTTAGTTATTTGTTACCACTGGGTCGATGCCACTGCTGGTGGACTGTTAGTCCTCGAGGGTATTCACCAGCCCAGTAGTCAGTACTTCGGTGCTGACCCGAAAGCCGATTATATTTGGAACCTTACAATATCTAAATTTTTGTAAATTTTGTTGAAAACTATGGAGCATCTCCCTCATGCAAAGCTCTGTCCTTAGCTGATTTTGGCTTTATATTTAGATCATATTGGTTATTTGTTCACTATCAGTTTTTACATAAACGTTTAGATTTTATCTGCACTGAAGAGACATAAGTTGTCGAAATGCGCATATGTAGAAATTAGATTCACAGTAACTTCGGTATTTAGTTATTTGCTCCATTTGGTAAAAAGTCGCTTATACTGAGGAAAGTGGAAAATAATTGCATAGTTCATCACAGACAATATTCTGACAGATTATTATATCCCATATGTTTTTTTTATATTGTATGTTTATACATATATGCTTTCAATCCTTTCATTTCATTTCATAATTGTTATTTTTTCTATATCAGATTTAACAAATATTTTGGTTCATATTCTTCCCAATATTTTGATTTAATCTGCACTGACGACACATAAATTGTCGAAATGACCATATGCAGAAACTAAATTTACAGTTACTTTGGTATTTTGTTATTTATTAACACTGAGTCGATGCCTCTGCTAATGGGCCGTTCGTCCCCGAGGGTGTTCACCAACCCATAAGTCAGTACTACAGTGCTGATCCGAAAACCGCTCATTTTATGTTGAAACTTGCAATATTTACATTTTGTATCAAATTTTGTTTACTTGAGACAGTCATAGTTTTAGTTTGTTTTATTAGGGTTGATAGGATATATTCTTTTTATTGTTTATTTCAATGTATTACAAGGCAAAGTCCCAAAATGGCTACATATCAGCGTTGATAAAGATTCAATAAGGCACAACTTACCCAAATCTAAACAGTTGCATGCCTGCATCTGACGAATCGTACGCCTAAATGTTTCAAAACTTAAAGGTTCCATGACAGCCAACACTTCTACAACAACAAAATAACAATATTATATATATATTATATATATATTCGTCTAAGGGGCCCGACAAACATTTTTGTCAATGCCCTGTATGGGATTCGAACCAGCAACCCCAGGCTCTCTGTGCGGACCCCAAGCTACTGCGACTTTACATCTGAGAGTTTATTTTTATTACTTAGGTCATTTATTCAATCTGCCGAACCTGTGTGGTACAAGGTGCGACAAACTGATTTTACCTGAATTGATTGTACAGGTGAACGATTTTTGTCATTTTCGCTTGATCGCTTGGTGTGTTAAGACGTTAAATTTCTATCACTATTTTCCAAAGGTTTTGATATGAACTGCACTGATGAGACATATTGTTGAAATAGCTTTATGCAGTATCCAAATTCAAATGATTGTTTATTGAAATAAGGGAAATTTGCGATGTTTTAACTTTGACTATCAATCTTACATTAGCACACAAGTTCCGCAGAGGAATAGTGCACCCATTAATCACTTCTCACTTCTGGCACTCTGTTAGACCCTTACCTTAGACGAACATAACAGAATATCAATATAAATTGTGGTGTAAAATCGATATTTCATTTTGAAGTACACAATTTCACTCCATGAAGTGACAGAATAGAATTAAAATGTGCATGACATGCAATTCATAAACAAAAAATTAAGACTTATCCATATTATCCATAAAACTACGTTTGCCATCTTGGTCATAATACAGGTAACAATAGAAAAAACAAAGAAAACAAGAAGTGGAAGCGGTCGCAAATGACAGCTAATCCCCTCGCCCGCTGTCAAGAAACAATAAGCTTATGTAATCTTAAGATGTATAAATGTCGAAGGTACACCCATTGAACATTACAATCATTGTTGTGTAACATATAGTATCTCAGATATAAACATTGATGGAAACTTTAACCAAAGTCAGTTGAGTGTAAAATGTAGGTCAAAGTGACCCAATTAACATCTGAAGCTGCTAGACTCTCGAAGATGCATCCACTGACCATAAATGATTGATGTGACACATGGGGTATCTCATATATGTAACATTACCGCAAAATTTTAACTTGAGTGATTGAAGCATAATATGTAGGTCAGAGTGACCAAATTATCATCTGAAGCAGCATCACTCTCAAAAACACATCCACTAACCAAAGATGATTGATGTGCCACGTGTCGTTTCTCAGATATGAACCTTAACGCAAACTTTAACCAGAGTCATTGAAGCATAAAATGTAGGTCAGAGTGACCCAATTATCATCTGAAGCAGCATTACTCTACAAGACGCATCTACTGACCAAAGATGATTGATGTGCCACACGTAGTTTCTCAGATATGACCTTAACACAAACTTTAACCAGAGTCATTGAACCATAAAATGTAGGTCAGAGTGACCCAATTATCATCCGAAGCAGCATCACTCTCCAAGACGCATCTACTGACCAAAGATGATTGATGTGCCACATGTAGTTTCTCAGATATGAACCTTAACATTAACTTTAACCAGAGTCATTGAAGCATAAAATATAGGTCGGAGTGACCCAATTATCATCTGAGGCAGCATCACTCTACAAGATGCATCTACTGACCAAAGATGATTGATGTGCCACATGCAGTTTCTCAGATACGAACCTTAAAGCAAACTTTAACCAGAGTCATTGAAGCATAAAATGTAGGTCAGAGTGACCCAATTATTATCCTATGTAGCATCACTCTCCAAGACGCATCTACTGACCAAAGATGATTGATGTGCTACATGTAGTTTCTCAGATATGAACCTTAACGCAAACTTTAACCTGAGGTGGGACGAACGGACGGACGGACGGGCGAGATGCTATATCCCCTCCCCAACTCTGTTGGGGGAGGGGAAAATAATAATCTGTCATACTATTAAGATTTAAAAAGATTTTAAAAAAAGCTACAACATAATAATGAACGAATTAAGTGTAAGAATAACTGAGTAATCCATAAAGATCAATGTAATATCTCAATGATAATAAACCCTTTTGATGTTTTTGTTTCTTGACGTTTGATGTTCCATAGTCCTTGGAATAATCGTTTTTAGTCTGAAGGTTCGGTTCCAACTTACCTTGATATTAATTACTTATAACAAAAAAATAACCAGTTTATGCTTCAGATTCTTTTTTTTTCATATCATATTTTTCATATTTAATACTTAAAATTTAATGGCATAAAATTAACACAACTCCCTCCATGCATTTTATTTCAGAAAACACTTTCATTCTCAATAAGATACATTGAAAAATTGACAGCAAATACATTGTCAACGTTTCGGCAATGCTGTAGAAGAATTGAAAAAAAAACTTCACTATCCTTGCAAAGTTTTGTTACAGAATTGAAGACCATGGTGAAAGACTTAACTGAAAGACTTAAATGTTTACCAAGATGGAACAAACGGACGACGCTAGAACAAGAGGCTACCAAGGTAATCAACAAAACCGTAACCGACCATGGACACAGGGAGTAAACAACAACTGGAGATAGAAACCTATATCACCGTAACCGACCCTGGACACAGGGAGTAAACAACATCTGGAGATAGAAACCTATATCACTGTACCAACAAAACCGTAACCGACCATGGACACAGGGAGTAAACAACAACTAGAATAGAAACCTATATCACTGTACCAACAAAACGTAACCGACCATGGACACAGGGAGTAAAGAACAACTGGAGATAGAAACCTATATCACTGTACCAACAAAACCGTAACCGACCATGAAAACAGGGAGTAAACAACAACTTGAGATAGAAACGTAAAGCCCAGTACCAACAAGATCAGACATAGTCACAACAACAGAACAGAAACAGGGACCAGAACGACATACGATGCTACCGTTGAGGACAATATGGACACATTGCCAGGGGATGCCGTATCATACTGGACCATTCCAAGAAACCTTTAAACTCCAAGAGACCTATGTAGGGGGTTATCAGTAGGTCTTAACCACAACATACAGGGCCCCACAACGAGAAATAACAATTTCAAGATACTACCAGGATTGTTTGGGAAACCCACTTAAGCACAGGTATACTTAAATGGACAAGAGGTTACATCACTGCTGGATACAGGTTCAACCGTCTCAAATGTTAGTGTGACTACTACAGAGAACATCTTGCAGATATACCATAACAGACATTGGGTGCTTTATTGAACATAGAGCGTGCGGGAGGAGAACAACTACCGTACAGTGGATTTATCGAAACTTACATCGAACTACCAAAGATCGAAAGAAGACATCCATGCATCTTAATTATGTTACACCAGACAGCACATACAACAAATCTGTCTCACTTGTTACTTGGTACTAACATTTTGTCATCAATCATGGACCACCTCAGAGAACAACATGGAATCAGATACTTACAGAATAAAGATTTACACATTAATTTTTTTCTTTCAGATGTATCCTGCTTAAAGATCAACAGCTAGAGAAGAATCAAAGCACGGAATGCTGTTAAGACAGCTGAGGTTCCTGGGTATTCACAGAAGTCCTGTAATTATTACTGTTTTGCTGAAATCTTGGCATGTAATTTAGTTTTCCTTCCCGGTTTGGGTCGTCTTTTCAGTCTTTGTATGGGTTGTTGGCAATTTATTTAAAACTCTATTTACATTCCATTGCCTTGTTCCTCTTTCTTGTTACATGTAAGTATTCCAGACAAGTGTTACACCCGGTGGCTTGATTAATGTTGTTAAATCTAATTTTGTTAACACTTTGATGATTATTTGACTGTGATTAAAACAATTACTTGTTTTCATGATTACATTAATATTCACTGGAACGAGATCTGAAGAAACTGTAGAGGATTTTACAGATAACGGTCTTATCACAGGGAGTGGGACTAGCTCCCAGTCTAGAAAAAAAACTTTTGTTAAATATCAAACTTTTTTTTCTAGGCCGAAGCAAGTCCCTGTGGCCTTATCTAACACCTTCCAAAACATATGAATGGGTTGGAGACTTCTTCTTATGATGGATTTCTGGTAGAGCATTGCATATTTGTTTTTCAGTTTATCTACATGCACATCAGTTTTTTCTGTTGGATCAAAGATCATCAAAGCACTGGACGCCGAAATGCTTTTAGCCACTTATTTTTTAGATCTACTATGAAATAATTATGTATATATTTTATCAGGACCATCACGAGTTTTCAACTGAAGTTTTTACATTTGACTTTCGTGATCTAGCATGAAGTGTTTTCTTATACCTGACTAAGATTTAACTTCGGACATAACGGATGACCGTGAACGTCTTGCCTTCGTGAACGTGTCCTTGGCGCAGTTCATCTCTGTTTCAACACAACGTGAAAAATGAATTACTACAAAAGAAGGAATCACTGCAAATGATGAAAATTCAGCAAGCGAGCGCTTCCTCCTGTTGTAACAAATCAGTGACAGTTTGGGTCCTTCGAGATGGTTCTTTGTGATCCAGTACAAGTGTTGTACTTGATTACGCTTGTTAATAGGAACGCCGTCGGACATAAAGTTTAAACCTTCCGTGCTTCATTGTTGACATAGTTAAATTATTCTAATATTTAAATGTATTATAAGTATGCTATAAAGAACATTTATTGTAATTTCGGATTTTTTTTAAACTTATTTGACCCTTATTTACAAAGGCGTATGTCATGCAGGCGTAACTAAGTATGGCCATTAATAGATAAACAAACAACGCGCCACATGTCGGGACATTAAACAAAACAAATGTCTAACGATGCTACTGATCGTTGGGCAGCCACCCCGAGAAGAATTAGTCTTTTATATTTTAAGATAGTTGTAAATACGTGTACAGATATGTACATACATAGCACTGAAATTATTTTAGACTTTTACATTTTAACATTAACTAAGTGGGAGTGCTCCGTAATATACCGGAGGTATATACCTGTACAGAACAGAAAACGAAACTACGGTTTGATTGATCCTTTTTTTAAGGTAGAGTAGACATCAATATAAACATTAAAAGGTTCGAAGTCATATATATTGTGAAATACATACATTTTTACGAGTTACAACAGCGAAAGTAGAAGTTACTATGTATGCATTCATAAAAACTTGTAAAATCATAGCGCGCCGCAGGAAATTTTTATAAACCGAATCATGAATTTCGAATATCAATTGAAGTCCTCTGAGATAAAAAAAACATTGTATCTTTTAAAAGATATTAAATAAATACAATACACACATAAAACGATGTAGTTGGTCATGAAATGGACACTGTATTGCCACATGAATGGATTATTTTCTGTGCCTTCGTATGAATAACTGGTAAGCCGTACGCGTTTTTTAACGATAGTCTGGATCATTCAGACTCTTTTCATATAAAGTAGTCTCCTAAATGTAAGAGTCTGGTTGAAACAGACTATTTTCAAGATGGCTTTTCCTAACAGCTAGAAGGCAGAGAACATGCCTTAACAGTAACAGACAGTTACCGTTCCACCACATGTGGTCATAAGTGAGATTCAACCAGTAGTCATCGAACCAAACCAGAATACCGGAGTACCTTCTAAGGATTTCCAAACAATACTGGACAAGATAGAATTCATCCAGAGTGACTTAACAACGGAAGAATTTGAAAAGGGTATCAACTTAGTGAAATCGTACCATGACGTCATTTCCAAACCAGACAACTCCTTAGGACACGACAAAGTACAACACCGGATAAATTTAACAAAGGAGAAACCATTTAAACAGAGATACTAGTATTACAGAATCCCCCAGTTCTTGTATGAAGAATTAAAAGCCCACCTACGTCAAACATCGGAGTGTTAAGACCATCCCACAGTCCTCATGCCTCTAACGTGGTGCTTTGCAGGAGGAAGGACTTCAGCCTTCGGCTCTGCGTCGATTAGAGACAGCCCAATAAGATCACTTAAAAGGACAGTTATGCCTTAATGAAAGTAGAAGAATTCCTGGATTGTGTGGCAGGCAGCAAGTATTTTTCAGTAGTCGACCAAAAGTCTGGATATCACCAAGTCGAGATTTGCAGGCCCCACAAAGAAAGAACAGCTTTTACGGTAGGGCCATTAGGAATTTTTGAGTGTACAAGGATGCCTTTCGGATTGACCAACAGCCTTGCCACCTACCAGAGACTCCTAGAAGACATTCTTTCAGGTCTTAATCTTAAGATTTGTGTTGTTTTTAAAGACGACATCCTGATATTTGGCAGAACATATGAGGAGCACTGTGAAGATTTGCCAAACACAATGTAGAGTTATCTTTCTTTGTACTTGACTTATAATTACTATGTTGTTATTTCAGGGTGTGATTTATTTACGATGTTAGTCTCGTTTGAGATTAAAGAATCCATACCTTTGAGAGACTTGTTTTATTTGTGGAAACCATCAAAATCTACAATTTCTACACTTATATCACTGATTTCAAAGAATATCAAAATATTGTATCAAAGTACGGACAGGGCCCACAGGCGGGGAGGTGGTTGAAATAGAACAATAGAAATTGAGCTCTCGTTTAAATGAGGTAGAAATGTTATATTTTTGATTGTTTACCATAGATGCATAATTATAAAAGTTATTTCCAATCAAAAAGTACTAATATTTTTCATTCCATAGTTTTGAATTTATATGAAAACAACGTAGATTGCCATAGATGAAAAGTCCATTTGCTCCCTACTTAAAAACATGAAAAAAGTAGATCCTGACAATGGCCATAGGCAGAATACAATTTCTTGTGGTTTATAATTATATATTTAATAATACTCCTAAATTTTGTGTCCGTCCGTGTCCTTTTAAGGTGGCTAGAATTTTTCTTTACTCTCATACAGTTCTGACTATCAGACAGGGTTGGTTTTCAAACAATAATCATCGACAGTTGTATATTTCTCATAAATCTGTACCCACAGCAATTGTTGAAGCATAAGCTTCATGGTATGTGAATTGTATAAAATACCACAAATGTTAGAAATTCGATTTTTGTTACCGTGGCTGTGTCATCACACATAATGTTTATTTTAGGAGATGACAGGTATACCTATCTACAGGGGAGACCATTTTTGTGAATTACTTCCCAGCCTGCCAGGGAGACGTTGGATGAAAAATTATGGCAGCAAATCACATTTCAGGTGGGCTACTATAACTAGCTAGATTCTCTTTTACTTTGCCAGAAAAGAAATTCTGTCCACATTTTGGATGCAACATATCACTTAATTCGTAAGATTTGTGTGTTTCTTTTAGGGATAATGATGTTAAAATGAAATGTTATAGTCATGTGGTTCCGTCATAACCTTATGAAACCTCTCCCGTTTCTTCTCTAGGGTTTATGCATTTTCTGATCAAATGGTTTACAGTGATTGGATAGATAACTGAACTAAATATAGTTTAGTTTCAATCGTTTTCATGTTACTAAGTATCAAGGAGTAAAACTTAAATGGTAGAAGAAAAAGAAACATAAAGATATTAGTTTTTTCCCATTGCAAATGGGAAGGTCTCATAACTATCGAGGGTACGCAGACGATGGTTGCCAATGAAACTTAGTTTACAAAATATGCGACAACAAACTTGACATTTTTTTTTTATAATTGAATTTTAAATATAGATGTATTGTAATCTATTGTCATTTTGACAGTTTTATGAAATGGAGCAACAAAGAAAGACAAACAATCCAATACAAATTTTGGTGTAATGGTTCTAATAGCCCTTATAATGGACTTCTCTATAACCTGACTTTTAAGGGTATAATACGTGGGGTATAATTGGCGGCAATTTAATTACCAGGTGTATATTTCAATACATGTTTTATTATCAGACACCCAATCTTTATTATTGAGGCTTGTTTAGGGGGTCCCAATATCCCGTATCCCAGTAAGTCTGGACGAAAATATCCCTTTGAAAATTGAAGATATCCCATTAATTATTGAAATATCCCGTTTTCCATAGTCCAAATACCCCATATCCCAGTACTTATTGTCTCAAATATCCCATATCCCATTAACAAAAGTGGCAAATATCCCGTATCTCAATAAACCCTAAACAAGCCTCATTATTCAATTACTATATTTTGTGAAAAAAAACTACCATATTTTATCAGCAAATAATTATTGATTATATGTGCAAAAAGACAATGCATATCTGATTCCCCGGCACCCTATAATATGGAGCATACATAATGACCGGTGTACACAAATATGGTAGATCAGGCACACTATATACTTTTTTCTTACCTTTTTCTCACTGCGCTTGACGCGTACCTAGACACACCATATGTGATCATATGCTACACACTAGGTGACAGATGGGAATTTCCTACCTGTGCTTATTTAGAAATAAATGTGTATTCCCAGTCAATATGGGTAGGTGTTTCATTATAGGAACAGATTTATATTTTGAAATCACTAGAACATACCTCCTCTTACTGTGCAAACAAATAAATTGTTAGAAACCTTCACAGCATTTATAATGGGGAAGTTCCTTATTGCTCACCATTTACTTCCTCAGATGTCAGTGTAAAATCATCTTCCCATGTCAGGTGTTGTAGATCAATTCCTTTCCCCTCAATTCCTTGACAGATTTGGCATATATTTTCTGGACTGCCTCTCTGCACGAGAAGCAAATTAATGAACCAATGCAACCAATCAAAATTGGCTAAGACGGATTGGTTCGTCTGTTTGTATTTGATCAATAATAGTAGCCAAGAAATACAAATGACGTCTGTCCAAGTCTCAATGGCTTATTTAGTTGCTTCTTGTGTAGAAAAAGCAGCCAAGGGAATATAAGCCTAATCTGTCAATGGTTTGTGGGGAGATAATTCTGACCTCAGACACTTGACTTGGGAAGATGGTGTAAATATCCGAGTTACCCGCTTAGTTATTATCTCGGATGCACAGTAATTTAACGTACGGGCAATTAAATTTCCTGTACAGATAAAGACAAAGTTAACGACACATTCATTCAAGAAATACAGTGAGCAATTAAAAATATTACGAAATGACTAAGGGTCATTGCATTCAATAATCTTAGATAATGACTAGAAGCTCAGTAACAGTAACTGAGCCTGACTCTGAGGAACCTGAATCGCTCAAATGACAAAATGCGTGCAGCAGAGGATGAAACTGATGTTTATCCCATATGACCCTGTGTCAAACTATGTTCTGTGCTGATGGTCTTGTTTTTCATCAGATCTAAACAAAATAAGCAATCTAAGCTTGGCTGAATTTGCTTCAATAGTTTCAGTGCATATGATGAAAAAGATGTTCTCTTATAGGGGTCCCATTTTGAACGAAATTCTGTGATTGAGCCATTCCTTTTGCCAGATCCAAACCAAATGAGCAATCTTTGTTAAGGACCTACCACACATCATTTCTGTAAAGTTTGGTTGAATGTGCTTTAGAGCATTTGATGAAAATAGTGTTTTTCCCATAAGGTCTGATGTTAAAACTAAGATCCACGCTGGTGGATTTGTTTTTTTTTTATCAAATTGGAACCAAATGAGTAATCTCTGTGATGGACCTTCCATATATCATTCCTCTAAGTTTGACTGAATTGCTTCAGTGGTTTCATAGGAGAAGATGAAAATATGAATTTCCAATAGGGCCAATGTTCCGTGCTTGAGGACATGTCTTTTTGTCGAATAGCAATAAATTGAGCATTCTTTGAAAAGGACCTTATATAAATCTTTTCTGTATAGTTTAATTACATTTGCTTCAATAGTTTCAGAGCAGATGTTGAAAAGGATGCTTTCCCCATAAGGTCCGATCCAGGGTGGCGGCCGTGTTTTTTTATCGAATCAGAACGAAATGTGCAATCTATGTGAAGGACCTTCCATACACCATTCCTGTAAAGTTTGGTTGAATTTACTTCAATGGTTTCAGAGGAGAAGATGAAAATGTGAAAAGGTAACGACCGACAACAAACGACGGACGCAGAGTGATAGCAATAGTTCACACTGACCTTTGGGTCAGGTGAACTAAAAATTCGGAGATTACACAATGGTCATACCAGAACAAAATATGATGTCAAAGCAGAACTGCCATCATTCCCGACAACAGCATGTGAATGTCCAGAGTTCTAAGGAGAAGATACATGGATGTAGCATTACTCGACATTAAGCAATGAATTCCACTCAAACAGGTGCTAGGGGTCGTCTTAATCATTTACGACTGGAGTTTGTCTCTCCTGCAGTGTGGAGTACGTAAAAAGATTCCCCGCGCGAGAGATGTATGCTCTCTATATATTTCAGTTATTGTGTACTTGTTCGTGAGAGAATTTCTCATATGGTCATACTATCAAACTTTCAAATTTTGGCATTTATTTTTGTAATTTCGAATACATCGGCAAACGAATACCGCAGCAAGAACGAGGAAAGGGGAAATTCTAAAATCATAAATCCAAAATCACGGCAATCAGAATGACGCGGATAGTATATTGAACAGCAAAAATAATGTGTTTCTTTTACTGTTCAGTATACTTCTCCGCGTCATTCTGGCTTGACAATAGGATCAGTTTTACATGGAGAATTACATCCAATGTTTAGCTGATCATTATGAAAGGTGTGGTAATCGTCCACTAGCTTAAGACACTAGTGCTTCTATCGGGCAACGGATGACAGTAATTCCAGTTTAAGAAATGTTTGTTGACAGTCCCGCATCCATGACCAGAATTTAGCAAAGAATTTCGCTCAAAGAGGCCGTCTTCAACTTACTATGAGGTATGAGGAAAACACATTGTTGAAGGCCTCATGGTGACTTCAAGATGAAGAACAATAATAAAAGCGTTTTTCATTTGCTTGTTTTTACCATGTATTTGTAGAGACTCTGTCTTATGTGCATTTACTCCATATCCTTTCATTCATCATTTGCTATGAGGTATGAGCATGGCTCATTGTTGAAGGCCCCATGGTGACTTCAAAATGAAGAACAACAATAAAAGCGTTGTTCCATTTTTTGGTTTAATCATCTATTTGTAGAAACTTGGTCTTTTGTGCATTTAATCCATATCCTATCATTGTTCATTTAAGGCTGGAGTTTGTCTATCCTGGAGTGTGTAGTCAGTAAGACGATTCCCCGTATGAGAGATGTATGCTCTCTATACATTTCATTGGTGTACTTGAGAGAATATCTCATATGAATACAATATCATACATTCAAATTTTGGCATTTTTATTTTTGTATAATTTCTGTTTATAGTGCCAACATCTCATTGTTTTACTATGCCAAGTTTTCTTGCAATTTACTCCTTGAGTGCCCTGTGGTTATTTATATGTTGTTATTGTCTTCTAGGAGTCTTTGTCGGGAAAAGGATGACAACAGTTGTAAGAATACTTTGCTAGTTCATTTTATGTTTGTTGACAACCCCGCATCCATGACCTAAGGAGAAGATACATGGCTGTAGCATTGCTCGACATTTAGATATAAATTCCACCCAAACCGGCCTAGTGGTGTCTTGAACTTACTATCAGGTATGAGCTCAGCTAAATGTTGAAGGCCTCATAGTGACGTCAAGATGAAGAACAACAATGAAAGCGTTGTTCAATTGCTTGGTTTAATCATCTATTTGTAGAGACTTTGTCTCATGTACATTTACTTCATATCCTTTCATTGTTTATTTTATTAACTACAAAGTAGACTTCTCACCAGAATACGTCGACCCGGAGATTATATAAATTTCAGAAATATGATTGGCACTGTCATCAGTTGTACAGATGTAGCTCATTAAACCAATTTGTAATAATCTTTACATTCAAACGGTGAAATTGTACTTTAAGGAAGCCATCTTTATCGACTTTAAGAGTCTAAACCGGGGTCTTTCCAGGTTTTGGTAAAAAGCTGTTCTTTCCATTTCTCGCAGTGCATATGGATAACCTTTCCAGGTATGTACAAAGAAATACAAGAGCTGTCGCCGAATGGCAGCCAAATATACCCCCGCTCACTGAACCCTGGATTGATATGGTAAGTGCAAATTTAAGTTGGTATGGACACAATACAGGTGTGGACACAGTACAATTGTGGACACAATACAAGTATGGACACAATGATAAAATCTTCAAGAAAGAACTTTTCACAAGGATTCCATTGAAAATACTCTGTCTAAATCATACAAATATGAAATTCACCTTTTTCAGCCTATTTGACATTTTACACAAAAATCATAAGCATTAGAGAAATTTCATTACAACACTTTGAAAACAATTTTTCAAGAGGATTACAATGAAAAAAGTGTGTCTCTCCAACAGTTTGACTTCACAATATCTATGCTTAAATTTTTTTCTTGGAAAAAAATAATTGCAGGAACAATCAATGAAAAGTCAAAGTCGAATTGTCTCCCCTTCCTGATTTCAAACAATAATTATATTCCTTCATGCAAATCTACATATAGTGTTTTTCCATTGTGTAAAGTTTCATCAAAATCCTTCAAATGGTTTAAGAGGAATTGCGCTTATGAGGTAACCCGTACATAGGGAATCAACGAAAAGTCAAAGTTGAATTATCTCACCTTCCTGGTTTCGGACAATAATTATATTCCTTCATGCACATCTCCATATAGTGTCCTTCCTTTGTGTAAAGTTTCATCAAAATCCTTCAAGTGGTCTAAGAGGCGTTGCGCTTACGAGGTAACCCATACATAGGAAATCAACGAAAAGTCAAAGTCGAATTATCTCCCCTTCCTGGTTTCGGACAATAATCATATTCCTTCATGCACATCTCCATTAAGTGTCCTTCTTTTGTGTAAAGTTTCATCAAAATCCTTCTAGTGGTTTGAGAGCAGTTGCGCTTACGAGTTAACTCATACACAGGGAATCAACGAAAAGTCAAAGTCGAATTATCTCCCCTTCCTGGTTTTGAACAGTAAGTATATTCCTTCATGCACATTTCCATATAGTGTCCTTCCTTTATGTAAAGTTTCATCAAAATCCTTCAAGTGGTTTAAGAGGAGTTGCGCTTACAAGAAGTGTGGACAGACAGACAGATAGACAGACAGGGTGATTCCTATATACCCCCAAACTCTGTTTGCAGGGGGTATAATAACGATTATGACAAAGTATATTTATTTAATGTTGACACATTATTTCACATTAGATTAAGCAAATCAAAAGATAATTTTTTCGTATGTTTTTCAAAAAACATCTGCAGAAAGTAAATCTAAAGCATCATCGGCATTTTGTGGGCCTTCAACATGTTTTTTTTTTTCAATTCAGAAGAGCTAGCACCTCCGCCCTTCGGACTATGATCAACTCTTCCATAAGACCAGCTAACACCTCAAAGAATCAAGACTTCGGAAGTTCTTTTTTATTCAACAGAGGTCATTCTATAATTCCCTAGACATCGATGTAGCCGACGTAGTAACGACAACGAAATGTTTCAGTTGTATTCCATAATTCCCTAGACATCGATGTAGCCGACGTAGTAACGACAACGAAGTGTTTCAGTTGTATTCTATAATTCTCTAGACATCGATGTAGCCGACGTAGTAATGACAACGGAGTGTTTCCCTAGACATCGATGTAGCCGACGTAGTAACGACAACGATGTGTTTCAGTTGTATTTTATAATTCCCTAGACATCGATTTAGCCGGTGTAGTAACGACAGCGAGGTGTTTCAGCTGTATTTTATTATTCCCTAGACATCGATGTAGCCGGTGATGTAACGACAACGAAATGTTTCAGTTACATACAAATTAAACACTGCACGGCACACTTAATGTAGCCACACGCTACGTTTCTCCTGGACGGGAAAATAGTCATGGATTCCAAAATAAACTTCGTTGCCTCCCTATGATGCTTGGCTTTTAAATGACAATGAGCTGCAATGTTAGCAATCTGGTATATTGGTTCATGATGTAAGATAACACCAGGGACAATATTATAGACATCTGAACGGTTTTTACATTCCACAAAATAGTCATCTATTTTGGTCAGTATTTTATCCATAGATTCATAGTCTTTCTTTTTATGATAGCATAAAAATGCAAGAAGACAACAATTTAAGAACGGACTAAGGTATATTCCACGAATAGATTCCGTAGATTCCAAAGATGATTTCGACAGAGAATGAAGCTCATGCTGAATTACTACCGGTAGCGCTTTCAGTTCCACGCGTGTGTATATCACATGGAAATACAAATCTTTGAAAATGGTATATGTCAAGTTCTCAAAAGTCGTTAACATGCTGGTTTTAGAATTAGCAAACTCACAACAGTTTGGTCCCCTTTGGCAGAAAAACAGAGACATCAACTGTTTCTTTTTATCATTTAGTAATGTAATGTCAGCGTCAACAATCAAATCGAAACTAGCATGACACACTTTACCGGACAATCCAAAGACTTGTTGATGTAAAAATTGAGGTGTAACAGGATGACTGAAGAAGGCATTACAAAGTTTTAAACAATTTTCGAAGTCTGATTCCATAAACAAGAAGGTAGCAGCACGACACATTAAAGCAATATTTGAGAATGTCATGGACTTGACTAAATGTTTCCGTGCAACTTGTAAATATTGACTCTGTCCGAAAGTTTTAAAACACGCATAATTCAAAAACCCAACAATACTGTGTATATAACTTCGACAAATATGGCGGTTTAGGTAATGCTGTTTCTCAGATCGTAGGCTTTTGTTCATCTGATTTGCCCTTTCCAAACAGTCCATTACATTTGTACTGGTAGATACACTCCAAATATTGAAATGAAAAGCCACACTAATTGACACAATCTGACTATATGCTACAAGACATGCATGGATAACAGATTTCTCAACTGCCAACTCTAAAGCTGGTTGTTTATACAAAGTGGAAGATTGCAATAGACTGAGGGATTCTAAGGATAAAATCTCATATATGTTATTATTGTATTTCTCTAGCAGTTTCAAAATTTGAAAGGAAATTTCGGATGTCATCTTTGAATTAAATAGATTGCGACCGACGACAAAATAATTAGGAAATTTCCGACTTGACACAAACTTTGTCAGAGCTATGAGACACGCCTTCAAACAATTTTCAAAATTATTGAACGTCCATTCACATGAAGATCGTTCTGCACACCAATACACAGCATTTTTCATATGAAATGAAGATAAAACGTCTTCATTGATTCGAGTTATTTCCCCTTTTAGAATCAATCTTAACGCCACAAAACAATAAAACTGCACTGGTTTTAATTCAGAAAACAATATTTTTTCTCCACAAAAAGATATTCGCCATTGTAAATCTTTCGATTTACTATCAAAGTGACCAACTGGTGCTAAGTAGCATCCCTCTTGTTTTATCTTCTGAATTATCTCTTTTGGAGGCCAGTCATAAGGTCTTGATCTTTGTTCCCATTTGTGTGCCACGACTGGCCAAGTGTTATACACTAGACATGGGACAAAGTCTGTTTTAATATTAAGAGAACTGCCGGGATTTGGATAAAACCAGTGAGTAGTACGTGCTGGTCCATTAGTTCCTTCCCAAACCTGTTCTACTGGTCTAAATGATGCCGCCTGATGTTTTCGTCTATAATCGTAACTTGAAAAATATTGTTTTGCAGTTTTAAACACGATTCCTACTGATGTTGCCATTGGTAACACGTGTAACAGTTTAACATAACCAGGGAATAATTTGTCTTCTTCCACTCGTAGTACTGTTTGTCTCCCTTGTTTATTGCTAAAACTGGCTGGATCGTGGACGTACTCTATAAATTCTTGATTTGTTATAACTTTTATTGTACTATTTAAAGTAACGTAGTCAACGTCGCTTTGGTATGAAACTGAATATAAGCTGTTTGTAAAACCTTGAGAAGCACTTCCAGTTATATTAAATTCATGCGTTGCTGCACCAATACTGAAAATTTTCTTAAAAACATCAATGAAGCAAGAGAATTGTTTGCGACAAAGAATTTCTTCGGCACTGTATCCAAAGGCATTAAACACAAGAATAAGTATTTCCGGGGAATACGAAACCTCATCAGCCAAATCTTGTTGACAAACTACAAGAAATATAAACAATAGATACCGTTAGTATCATCATGTATATTGTATAAAGATTTATAAATTGTAGGAAAAAATATCACCAAGACACGTCTTCGTGAATCAAAGTTCTGTCCGCACAAAACAGCGTGAAACGACCGCAGCATATTGATCAATCAGAAGTTAACTTTAGCAAGTGTTGACAGTAAACTATGTTGGAATATAAGGCTTTTTCAAACAATAGCCATTCATAGCTCAGACATGACAATAAAAAGGCAAGTGATGTCGAAACTACTATGAAAAGATTACATCAAAACGAATCAATTAGATAAATATTGAATGAAAACTGCTATATTCAGTGCAATCCGCTAAAGGGACATTTTTAGCACCATAAGTCCTTCCATACCCCAGAAATGGTCCAGTTGCTTTTCCGTTGTTATGTATACTTATATTTTGTCCTGTATGTATATCTTACGTTGCAACCTGATGATACATTTTGTTTAGTAATTTGTGTGTTCAGTTTCTCCAATTTAATTTACCTTATTGTTGATTACAATTGTCATACGGGTAATTTGCAATTATTTCATATTATTGCCATATTCTCTCTTTTATTATTATTATTTTTTATTTATTGATTTTATTATTATTTTTGTTTTATTTTTATTAATTGCAGTTTGATGGTAGCCATTTTGTAGTGTTGCTAACATAAAAGGGTTAATACAAGACACACACGAAAAAAAAAATCGTAATCAGATGATCAAGTAAGTGCTTCAGATAAAAAAAAAACATCCGAAGGAAAAAATCAGTTGATAACCTACCTGCGTTTAAACAGTTACATGCTTTGATTTGACGTATACTGTCCATTCCTTGTTTAAAGGCATCCACTAAAGAAGATGCTATAACATCATTTTTTTCTGGAAGAAAAATAATATTGAGTAGTGAGTATATACAATACGGGACTTTTGCGATAGGAACTCTCCTGTGTTTGAAAGCCGAAACGATCGCCTCATATACCCCCACTGAAATAAATAACTACGACCTAAACAACTAACTATTATGGAATTGAAGTGTACCTATCATTTTTCCTACATGGCAATTCAAAGTCCCGTATAAATTGTTGGGACGGTTTGCAAAACACACTCTTATTTTTGTATTAAAGAAAATTGAGGAAGATCTTTAAGAAGCTGAAAACAACAATAAAAGCGTTGTTTCATTGCTTGGGTTTACCACGCATTTGTAGAGTCCTTATCTCATGTTTCATGTGCATTTACTCCATATCCTAGTTTAATCATTTTTTAAGCTAGTAGACCTAGGTTAAGGGACATAACTCTTAAAAATCACTTGTACGTTTCTTTTAATAATTTTTATACATATATTCTAAGCTTCTGAGTAACATGGATGAATTTAATTCTGTATCACATCAATGCTTGAAAAGCCTTTATGAAACTGGCTGTTTCAAACGCCTTGTTGATTTAAAGAGTTATCTCCCTTACCCTAGGTCTACTACCTTAATATCCATCAAAGCAAAAAGGTAAGTGGAAGACAGCCGCTTTGGTATAATTTATGATTAGATATAGATATATAAAAGGGTTAAAGCATGTGCAAAATCTACTATGACGTCAATAGGGATCAAAATATATAAATGGCAATAAAACCTCAATGAAAATTAAAATTTTAAATACTTTTCAGAAGTGATTTCGCTATTAAACACTAATAGACGAAAAATACATTAAGCTAATCAAGTGAGAACTTCTGTCTGATCTATTTGTTTTCTTAGAAAACATTTTCTAAAATAAGGGTAAGGCATAAATTGGAATTATTCTTTAAAATTATTTTATAAACCTTCAGAGCCTATGGCAAACTAGGCAATAACCATTACACATATCAGATCGAAATCAAAAAGTAAAAAAAATTACAACTTTTGCCAGCTTATTGCAAATAACTCACCAGAATAAATTTCCAAATTAATACCGAAGCAAGAGCCAAAATCATACATCAAGTATGCATCGCAAATAAAGAACGTAAATGACGAAGTCGAAACAAAGAGTACATAAAATAAACGCCACAAAAAATAAAGCTCTAAAAGAGTGAATGAAGAATCTTAGAATGTTCATTTTTCTAGTTTTAGAATGAAAAGAAACAGACCATACCAAATCTCCATTTGCAAGAAATTTTAGATTTTATAACTTCACGTTGGTCAACCTAAAATACTCTGAAATGCTTGAACATCTGCTTTATCTAAACTTTAGAAAGTTCCTAAAAAATAAGGAGTATCTCCCTCGTGCTAAGTTCTAACCTAAGCTGATTTTTTGCTTTAAGTTTAGAACTGCTTGGTTATTTGTTCTCTACCACATTTTTACAAATTTTAGGTTAATGGTCTTCCAGATTAAAAAAAAAGAATATCTGCACTTAAGAGACATAAGTAATCGAATTGGCCAAATGCAGAAGCTTAATTTACGGTGATGTTTCATTTATGTCATCTGTTCAGATAACGTCATTTTTTACAGGGACTTTTACAACTTACATAATTGTAATATTGATAGAAACATTCAGACAAAACGTTATATAAGCTATCTACCTGTGTATGTTTACTATACTGTAAGGAGAATGAATAGAGAAAGAGGAGGTTTGGGTATACCAACAAAACAGTTTAACCCCATCGCTGGCTTTTGCTTGTGTCGACGTCAGTGCCGGTACCAAGTCCGGCTATCCCGAGTTCCTATCATTGTTTAAGTTTGTCTTTTTGTTTTTTTTCTGTGTGGTTCCCTGTTGGATTGTGGCATGTGATTGTATTTTTCGGCCATTGTTGGTGTTTCCTATTATCTTTGCTATATTAATCCTAAATAAAGGTATTTGATGGCTACTCGACTTCTCAACATTATGTTAGATATGTTTACCACATTGCTTTTTAGCATAGTTACATTGTTAAATTAATCAACATATCTCACTTGCTGATCTTTGAAAATGATGACTAGGCTACATTTTGGCCACATCATGGAACGTGAGATATTTCATGAACCAGTCAATGTCGATTCCTATAATATTACATATTTACCTTGTGAAGTTGATGCCGATGGCAGTAACGGTCTGGGTAAGCTTGTTTGGTTGTTAACGGGCTCGAGCTCCTCTGGTTGGTTCGACATACCAGACGACTCTTCAGAGGCAGTGACGTTATCTAATGCAGTTGCCCTTTTCTTGCTTGCTGTATGGTGAACATCATCAGTGGCGGCATGTTTCCTTGATGGACGGTCCATAAAATGAAGTTGCTGGATGTTTCCTTGATTTCCGGTTCATAAAAATGAAGTTGCTGGAAAAGGAATTTGATGTCAAGAAAAACACATGACGCAAATAAACGCGAATAAGTAATACAAACGCTAATCACAAACGTTTCTACGATTCATCCGTATAGATGTGTGACCTGCAGATTCTCTCCTCGTGGAAGTAACTGGTCAAACCATTTGGTGACCTTACTTTAACTGCAAAGACTCGTAAATAGTCCTTCAAACCACTCAACATGCTCAAACAAAGTTCTATATATATATATATATATATATATATATATATATTCACTGTTAATACCAACATTTAAACCACATATATAAATCTTGCCGAATAAAAATATTCATAAGTAAGTACTACCAGCTCTACCTTTGAGTAAGAGTCTATTATGCACATGATTCCCTTTGCTTTTTATCAGTTTTAACAATATCATATTTCTGCAGTTTATTCCAAGAAAACCTTAGGTTGCTTTTGTTTTTCATATAATCATCAACGGTAATTTTCTTGTAACAACTTCTTTATCACCCCGCAAATGATAAATGATCTTACTTCATCAGACATTATATATATTTGAATATGTATATGTATTTCATCTCCATTTAAAATATCCATGTAAATTTACTCCATATCCCTTCAATTGTTTATTTTCTGGTTCTGCCAAAGGCACAAGTGGCAAAAGGTAAGGTAATGTGATAATTAAGGTCTTTTACCACAGTGAAAGACCTTACTGTAATTCTTCGGATTGTTATTGGAATAAAACTATTCTGTCTGAATAGAGTCTTTAGGCTCAAGAACTGATAAATCACCAGACAAACTTACTTGGTCCCCTTTTTGTGGACACACATTGCTTTAGACTATGAAGAAAATGGGCTGGAACATTACCAAATTATCAAGGTCACTGACTATTTTAAACTGAAGACTTTGTTGCTGCTCACCTCGCTGCTCACATAGGAATAAAAGCAGATTGTTTCTGCAATCCGCTGTATATTTTCTTTGCTAGGTTTTATGGCATAGGATTTCCAAAATTAAAAAAGTGACCCTTTTGTAACATTTTTTTTCTCTGTTCAATAGGCTTAAGTTTACATAAATGAATGCTGACACATTTCAAATATTTTCCTGTACTTTGAAATACACAAAACCGATCAACGTTATATGTTATTTGTTATAACATTTGCTATTTATACATTGCAAACAATTACAACCTCACTGGGCTCACAAAACAGACACAAGTTACAGTAGTAGATACCCAATCATATTTAAACATATTAATGAAGGGTAAATTTGAATAACCAGACACCTACTATACAATTTTCTATGTAAATAAGATATTGCTTACCTTATTTTGATTGTACGTGTAAATACACAATTATTTACCTCAAAGTTATTTTAGTCGATGACGAATGGAAATTCTCTACCACCTAGATTTTCTATTTATAGATTATGTAGATACACGTATTCCCAATTTATTGTAGTCACCCTATGGCTACATGATTTATTTACTAACGAACACAGATATATAGTTTCAAACCATGATGTTTCTTGATACATGATATATACTGATCAGCCTTTTAAGAAACTCCACCTGGTTGATTAAAGATATTAACTATCAAAATAGCTGTAAAATCATTGATATGGAAACTAAAGACATTAAAAATATTCATATTACAGTTTAATCTGAAAAAAAAATCGAAAATGGGAAAAGCCAGAAAAGTGTAATCAATTAACTCTAAACACTAACTCTAAACAGTCTAAAGACTTTAGACTTTACGGTCTATACAAATGAATTCCATCATATTCTACTATCATGGAAGGGATTATTACTGGGTACAGATAATTGTTGACAAGATATAGTACAGGAATATAAATGAGCTAATTAAGCCTCAAGAATTAAGCATTTACTTATCTTCAATCGACAGGGACTATATTTACAGTCTAATGTACAGTCTAACGCTAAAACTATTCTCAGTTCATAACAAAATCTTGAAAATGTCCTAACTTTGGCGTTGTGCTGTAATATTCACATCTTATCCAACCTTCAAAAAGAGGAGTTTCAAACTTTTTTTTGCCACTTTTTCTCAATTTTTGCCTAAATTCTGCACAAACAAGTATTTTTTCCCAGGAAAATGAGGGTTTCACCCCTGGAACCAGTACCTCTGGATCCGTCAATGCATCTGGTTCTTAAATTGATCTTGTTGTGTTTGTAAATCATTATCATAGGTAACGTCACCTTCAACTTCAATGTCTATTGGTCCGTTGAACTTTGTGACAAATCTTTAAGTTTTAACTCCTTTTCTGTCTTTTAAAGTTACTGTTGATCCCCTTTTCTTTAATCGTTGTGTCAGTTTTTTCTGTTGCAGAATGTTTGGTCGCTTTTGGTTGCTTGTGCAGGACTATATCACCAACTTCAATGTCCGATTCAATCTCGGAGAGGCAGAGGTGATATCTGACGTAGGAAGAGCTATGCACCTCTGTTTCGGAGATTGTGTCCGATTGTTTGGTATTTCTATTATTGTCTGCACAAACTTTCTCTTTTTCTTTTAATAGGGTGTATCTTTGTCTTGTTTCAAAATCATGTGTCATTCTCATGTTTCAAAACCATTGCTTGGTTTTACCATGTACTTGTGGAGACTGTCCCAATGTGAATTTACTCCACATCCTTTTAATGTTAATTTTATTCATGGTTAACCACTTGTAGTAGTTTTAATCTTATTTTTCGCACCGTAATATATAAAAGTACGCCTGAACTTGGTACTATTTGGAGTACTACGATATGTCTATAAAATCTAGACATTTCAGTTTTCAAGCATTAGTTTTGTGCATGCGCTGTTCGAAGTGCCTTTATAACAATAACAGGATATGGAGATTTTAGTTTGCTTCACAACTTAAGCTTTGGCTTGTGGTTTTTACGGAACTTAAGCTTTGGCTTGTGGTTTTTACGGATTGCTTTTAGTATGTTTTATTCCATATCCAGATAAATATTGTCCGAATTCCCTTGACGCAAAGCTTTCTGTATTAAAATAAATTGGTAATCCGTTAATCTTCTCAGTGGTTACGGATTTGATCACTACTACTTTCTGCCATCTTGAATAATAATCCACCACAACGAATGCATATTCTCTTATTGGAAACGGTCTCATTAAGTCGGCGCATAAGTCTTGCCACGGTCCATCTGGTAGCTCTATTTTAATCACTGACTCATGTTTCGGCACAGTCCACACTAGTTGGTACGCCCTACATTACTTAACTTTATTTTCAGCTTCAGGGTTAATCCTTGACCATCATACCTTTTCTCGCAATCTCACCTTGGTTGGCAACGTGCCTTTATGGCCTCCATGTGCTGAAATAACTGTCTGTTTTCTCTGTATTTCTAGTTCTTTTCAATAATACACCATTAACATCAGATAATTCTTTGAACGAAAGTACTGATTACATTTCCATATTCTTACATTCAAATCTGTTTGATGTCACTGTCTAGCTTTGAAACCTCTTCTATCTGCTTTAAAGTCACTGCTTTTGCATAATGTTCTTTGTCTTATACTTCACTTGCGATAATTTCGATAAAAAATCTGCTGCAATCTTTGGTACTGGGTTTGTCTTTTAATTTAAATGTATATGGCTGTAAACACACGGCCCCGCGGCCTTGAATATATAGATCATTTCCAGTAGTTTGTGGTCAGTCACTTATATAAAGTTGCTTTCAAGTACGTCCAAATGAAAACGTCCACATACCCAGACGACAGCTAACGCATCACGTTCTGTCTGAGAATAATAGGATCTTGCATAAGGTCAGAATAAGATCGGGATATCTTTCACAAGTGTAAAAAAATTCGTCTTTTCTCGAGTGGAGCGTAGTGGTTACGATTGTTTTATCACAAAAATCAACACGTCTGGTTGGCCATTTACCGGTGTGAGATGAGGTCGCGTGCATCGATCTCACATGGGTCATCTCCCACTGTAAACCACCATTTACGGAAGAATAACACTACACACGGTTTGTTAACGTTATGCTTGCTGCCATGACGAGTCGTAAATTTACACCACTTTGTCTCTGGCTTAGAATTGCACCAATTCCAGCGCGATTTGCATCTAGTATGACCTCAGTCTCGGCTTCATTGTTATAGTATACTCATCTTTTTGCACTTGGTAATAAATGTTTTAGTTTATCAAACGAGTGTTCATGTCTGCTAGTTCATGTCTATTTCGTTTGTACTTCTGTCATCTTTCTAAGCGGTGCTGAAACTGTTATATGATCCCAATATTACAGGCACAATAATTTACTTAAACCCAAAAACTTCCCGCTTCGCCTGCATTTTACGGATTATTCGCACTTGTAACAGCTCCTACTTTTGACTGTGCTTTATTACTTCCCTTAGCTGATAATACATGTCACATGAATGTCAGTTTGTCCATATTGAACTTGCATTTGTCCCTGTTTAGCTTTTATCCTTTCTCTCGCAAGCAATTTAACACTTTTCCAGTCGTTCACACTGCTCTTGCTGTTCACATACAATAAAATCATCGGATATTTTGTGTTCCTTAACATTATTTTGAGAGTAAATTTCGTATCTTGCTATTTAATGCATCATTGACTAATTTCTAGTGCACATGATACTCCAAACATTAAACGCTAATATCGAAATAATACAATTTGAGTTGTGAATGTTGTTCCAAGTTCTATTTGATGAAAACCCATTTTCAAATCCATTTTTTAAATGGCTTTTTCACCATTTAGGTCTTGAAGAACTTCATCTACTCTTGGAAAAGGATGTCTTGAACGAATAACACTTTCACTTGCTTGCCATATATCTACAGATTCGAATTCCAGAATTTTGTTTTTGGACAATCAGATGTGACACCCACTCTTATGGCCAATTAGCTCGCTCAATTACATATATCTTTTCTAATTCCAATAATTTTTCTTCTTTTCATCTTCTCAAATTGAACGGTGATTTTCATGTTGGCTTAACTATTTCATCAGCATGAACTTTTAATTGATCATTTTTCAATTTACCGAATCCACAAAACAAACAAAACTTTGACACAAAGCAATACTGGAGTTGCTACCGGACTCTACCGCAGAGGAAGGGGAGATTTGGCCCGCCATTAAACCGGTTTAACCAACCATTTCATTTAAAATGCCAGTACCAAGTCAGGACCCTTGCAGTGGACAATTTTCCGGTGGTTTTTCCACCTGCTTTGTCTTTTTCCCTCTTGAATTTTGGCTCTTGACAATTCTGTTCGGTGATTTACTTATTACCCCCATTTGTCATATTTACTGACAACCCTTTAACAAAACACCTAACTGATTTAAGGGTGTATGGTTACCATCGACTGTCATAAAATCGTTTTTACCGCTTTTCATTGATAATATTGATAATATTGCACGATGTAATTGAATCAAGTGCCTGAACATTCGAATAACATCATTGGTCATAGTTCTAAGTAATAAGTTTTTGCTAACCCTTTCAATCATGTCACATAATTATCCATTGAATCAGTCTCTATTTGTTTACATTTTTCGAAATAGATGCTGTGTAGTACCTTGACCTCAATAACAAAATCTAGTGGCCATGTGAAATTTTTGTGAGTTTTTCAATAAATATTATAAGTGGTAAGTCAAAGATATTTAGTACGTAGAACAACGCACTTTCGAGATAGGTAGTCTTGTTGTAACGAATCTATTAGACGAGTATTCAACGAAAGTAAATCAAAATTCTGTCATCAAATTGCAGATAAAAAGAAATGTAAAAATATGCTTTGTTGTTGGTAAGGTCAAGATATGCAAAACTTCATTTGAAAACAAAAACGTCGCGAAATCTTTTAATTTATCATTTTTTTTTATTTATTTATTTTTCATGCATACGATTTAAAATAAAACGCGTACGATTTAGTATATTGAGCGTACGATTAAGTATTTTAATTTTTTCCCATGGCACCTTCAGGGTCCGTATACATTCATTCTGCACAAAAACAGCCACATGAGACATGATATGAGGCATCTCCAAAAGTGGGGGAGGGAGAAATTTCAGGTTGTGTAAGGTTTTCAGATTTGAAATATCTTACACTTGGTGTAATTAAAAAAACTTTTAACTACATGTAGTAACATGTCTTTGCTTTTCTCTGTTGCCGTTTTTGCCTTGTCTTTGGATTTCGATTGGATTTTTGTGGTCTTCGCTTCCCTTGTTCCTTCGGTATTCTACTGCCGTTGTTTAACTACATGTAATAATATGTAAAATGATCCATCTTAAATATGCAACATTAATTTGCATCTAAAAAACTGACAGCAAATGTTGAAAACAAATTGAAAATCAATTTTAAACGAATACAAATCAGTAAAATTCAGTGCAAACGTATCACACACAACATACTAAGTACAGAGATATAAAGGTGCCTGTTGTCAGTTCTCACCGATTTACTATAGATAAGACTTGGTATAGAATTGTTTTGATTGCCACAAATATGAAGATATATTTGATTTTTCTTGCTTTGTGTATTGTGTATTATTCCCATGTAAGTATTCAATTGAATATTTGGCAAACCAGTAGCTACAGAGAATTGTGTAGTGTAATACATCGTTTCTTTAACAATTATGATTTATTTTTAAAAGGTTTGAAATGTGCAGACCTGCTTTTATAATATAGCCAAGAATTCACAGCTCCGAAGTTCTATGATCGTATTCACAAGTTGAGTGACCGCCATATTGTATCAGTCCTGCAACTGGCGACCGACTTATTAACATTAGATAAATCTAGCATTGAGTGATCTAATATCAGTTATCGAACAAAACATGTTCCTGACTATGGTTTAACTTTGGGCATGTTATTCTCATATGGTAAGACGCATGACATGGCAAACTTACCCCCACGAGTCGACATACTCGGTCTCACTTTTAACGGTGGTCATGTGATCATGTCGATGTTATTTCCCAGGGTTGTATCTTTGGATTACATCGATATGCTACACTTCAGTGTTATAAGACACTACCCCGATCTCATCTCGACTAATCATCAGACATCACCTCAATCTGGTTTCACCCTGTCCTCAGGCACTACCCGATTCTGGTCTGACATTGTCTTCAGACACTTAACAAATCCGGTCTCACCCTCGGACACAACAACGACCTGGTCTTAGTTTAACCTCAGAAACTTCTCCAATCTGGTCTCAGCTTGCCCTGAGAAACTACCCCATCTTGTACCACAATGTCCTAAGACACTACCCCGATCTTGTCTCACATTGTCTTCATACACTACCCCAATCTGGTCTCACCTTGTCTCCAGACACTAACCCGAGATCTGATCTCACCTTGTCTCGATATGGTCACACCTAGTCCCAGATACTGACCCGATCTAGTTAAACATTGTCCGCGGACACAACCGTGATCTGGTGTCACCCTATCCTTAGACAATATCCCGATCTGGTCTAACCTTGTCTTCAGACACTACCCGATCTGGTCTCACTTTGTCCTCAGACACCATCCCGATCTGGCCTAACCGTATCTTCAGACACTACCCCGATCTGGTATCACCTTGTCCTCAGACACTACCCCGATCTGGTCTCATCTTGTCCTCAGACACTACCCGATCTGGTCTCAACTTTTCCTTAGACACTTTCCCGATCTGGTCTCACCTTGTCAACGGACACTACCCGGATCTCGTCTAACCTTATTATCAGACACTACTCCGATCTGGTCTCATGTCGTCCAAAAACACTACCACGATCTGGTTTAACTATTTCTTCAGACACTACCCCGATCTAGTCTAAATTTGTCCTCAGACGATACCCTAATCTGGGGACATATTATAGATAAGACTCGCTATAGAACTGTTTTGATTGCCACAAAATATGAAGATATATTCGATTTGTCTTGGTCCGTGCATCGTGTATTATTCTCATATCTCCATTGGAGTCTCAATTTGTCCTCAGACGATACCCCAATCTAGTCTCACCTTGTCTCATGACACTACTCCGAGATCTGGTCTCATTTTGTTCTTACACATTAAACCCTGATATGGTATCAACTTGTTCTTAGACACTGTCCCGATCTGATCTCACCTGGTCCTTAGACACTAACATGATCTGTGGTCCGCTATGGCATATCTGTTTCCCAGATGACAACAGATCTTTGTCTTTGCCTCTAAAGTTTGTTTTTCCTCTACCGGATTTGACTTTACTACCAAAGTTGACATGTTCAACATGCATGGTGGTGTCTTATAAGAAGCGGAAAATGCTTACTCTACCGATACACCTGATCCTATCAATGGTTTTTATTGGGTCTGTGTTGTTCATTTTTGTATATGTGTTTGTCTTCATTTTTCTTTTCTGTGCTGTGCTCATGTTATGTCTTTGTTCCTTTGTTTTTCCGATGTTGCCAGTGTCCTTGGAGTGGTCGTTTTAGACCGACGGTTTGGTTCTCACTTACTTTACTGGTCTCACATTGTCCACAGACTCTACCCCGATCTGTAATGACTACGTCCTCAGACACTACCCCGATCTGGTCTGGTCTTGTCCTCAGACACTATCCCGATATTGACTCATCTTTTAACAGACACTACCTCAATATGGCTAACCTTGTCTCCAGACAGTACACCTATCTGGTCACACCTTGTCTTTAGACACTGCCTCGCTCTGGTTTCACCTTGTCCTCAGACAATACCCCAATCATGTCTCACATTGACCATAGACACTATCATGTAACCCGAACTTGCCGCCATCTGGTCTTATCGTATCCTCGGACATTATACCGATCTGGTCACTGACTCATCATGTCAATACAGACTTCATTGCAAACAGCTGTTTTATATTTATGAATTTTGCAATTTACATAAAAAAAATGTTTTTTCCTGATACCAATAGTATACAAAAAAGAAAAGGATCATTCCGAAAGAAAAACTTCAGATCTCAATTGATTAAATAATTTTACTTATTTCACCTTTTTACATCTTTTTCTTTTTAAGGGTTCTGTCATTCAATCATGTAATACAAATGACGATTGTAAGACCGGTTGCTGTAAAGCATTCGGTACTGGAGTAGAGGCACGTGTGTGTTTACACTACAGAACATTTAACCAGACATGCCGATTGGATGGTACTGAATACGCCAGTTGTGGCTGTGGAAAAGGTAAAAATGTGTGTTTCCCACAAAGTTTTTTTTACCCGGAAGTTTCAAAATTGAATCGGACTTACAGACCCTATTCTCACCTTTAAGTCTACTGAAAAAATACTATCTTGGAAAATCTCAATCTTCAGTTTAACTCTTAAATTTGTGCACCATGCCAGAGTTAACGTAACGTAATAGGATCTTAAAGTCTCGTACAATTTTGAGACTTCTGGTGCATTAATTGCACGCGGTAGTTTTATTCGAAAACATATGCCGTTTTAAGCAAAAATTTGAAGTTAACAATGAAGGGATATGGAGTTTATGTAAATGAGACAAAGTCTCTACAAATACATGGTAATACTAAGCAATTAAACAACGCTTAAATTGTTGTTCTTCATCTTGAAGTCACCATGATGTCTTCAACTTTACTCATACCTCATAACAAGTTAAAGAAGGCCCCTAGAACCGGATTTAGCGGAATTGCTAATTGTCGAGCAACGCTACATACATGCTTTTTTACCCTTTGATCCATGAATGCGGGAACGTCAACAAACATAACTTTACTGGCATAGTGTTCTTACTATCACTGTCATCCATTGCCCGACAAAAAGACTAAGAGATAACGATCACAAAATTTAAACAATCACAGGGCACTCATATAGTCAATAGTAAGAAAACTTGGCATAATAAAATCATGAGACATGGGCGCAATAAACAGGTGGTCAGAATAGCAATTTTAAATTACAAAAAATAAAAAAGCCAAAATGTGAAAGTATGATAGTGTGTTCATATGGGAAATTCTCTCCAGAACAAGTACATGTCATAATCCTCAGATTTCATATTTTGTCGTGAAATGTGGAATTTTGTCCTGGCACCTACACCTTATTGTTTCCAAAATTGTATGAAATGCTGATTCAATCTAATTCTGCCTACGTAAGAGGATTTCGCCATAGAATGAATTAAATTCCAATAAAAGGAGAGCTCAAAGGTGCGCTGGGGATTAGATGCGTATGATGCATGAGATAAAACGTGAAGGCAAAGGATGAACTTTTCCATGGTGAGCAGCTTCTTAAATTTTTTTTAAAAATTTTCCGTATAAATCTTGTTCAATTACCAAAATTTAATATAAAATATATATTCACTGCAAAGCTTCCCTTATACTCAGGTTAACATCAAATATAATTAAAATTCGATGTCCTCACTTTCTATTCTTATTCATTTCTTATGATCCAAAGAGGACATCGAATTGTAATACCACGTGGAACATAGAATTTTTTATTTCTTATGAGCCAATGAAGACATCGAATTTTAATACAACGTGGAACATAATAAACTATTTAACTAAATACATAAATAAAAGAGAGGAGCAAGTGCGGACATTGTCAGTAATATCTCAGAGCGCCTTTTCATCTAAAACTAGGGATATCCCTATCTGGTTTGATTTTGATTGAATACGAAATACGAAATACTTTATTTTTAAAGTAAGTGATAACCGAGCAGTCAGTCTAAAACAAGAATAATCTTAAGACAATTGCAATATCGGAAAAACAAAGACTGACTCAAAGACATCACACAAGTACGGCACAAAAAGGAAAAATGGAGACATACATACAGATGAATAACACGAACCCAAATTAAAAAACCATGGATGAGATCAGGTCAAAAGGTAGAGTAAGCTTATCCTGCTTCTTATAAAACACCCAGCGTGTTGATCATGTCAAATCCGGTAGAGGAAACAACAATCTTGAGCTGTTTAAGCAGAAGATCTGTTTTCATCTTGGCAACAGGTATCCAATAGCGGTTCACAAGATCGTGATGTCGACCGTAAATCTTCTGCAGTGACGACTTCAGGTTATGGGTAACATACCATTGTAGCCTATTACTTATGTGGCCTTTGTCAAGGTAGTCACTGCATCGACCACATTTCCTTGAGTAGTTAATGTTGCTACAAAGAAAAGGGAAGTGAAGTCGTTGCGTTTGTTATACAGCCTAGTTTGTAGTCTGGCTTTGTTGTCAGTTTCAGGGTGAAGGTTAAGGAACGAAGCCGATGTGGAATTGTTTGTTGTATCCTTAATTTCGAGCTTTTTTGGATAAATAAAATGAAGAAAATAACCTATTTTGAAGGAACCCCTCGATGAATTTAGAGTGGAGAACCAGATCGGCCAAAAGAGATACACAGTTTGTGGCCCTTAAAATTTCGATAGTCTGTTGAAAAACAAGTTATCCAAACTTGACACATATATTGTGGATCAAAATCCCTATCACTGTAATCACTTCTTCCACTTACATTTTTTCTCCTATTCGGAAAAATGCATGTTTCTATCTATAACAATGTACTTATATCTCCGGTAAACCGTTTTTACCATCTTCTTATAAGAAAAAGTTAAACTGCGAAGAGTTAAAACAGTAGTATTTAGCTGTTATTTTTTTCTTTTGAAAAACAGACAGAACAACGTGTAACTGAAAAAAATCAACGTTTCTTAAAAAAAAATGACAAGAAAGTTCGTAGACATCAGAAAACTAAGAATAAAACATGTTTTACATACTGAACTGATTACGAAACTAACATGAAAATAATGAATAATTATGAATAATATTTTTTTCAGGTCTGAGGTGTGCATCTGAAAACTATACAGTCAGTCACGAGTTGGGAAAGTACGGCTATTGTGATTATATAAATTAATATCTTCTTTGAAAGCTTACTTTTCCATTGGTATTGTCACATATTAAAATAAAACGATTAAATATACATTTATATATAAGGGTCTATGATAGGAACCAAACGGTGTTTAGAATAAGAGACATGAACACCGAGGGATTTTGCTGTTCTTCGAACGCCCAGATCTTATATACAGACAGATTACACTGCTCCCGCCATCTCTGTGTGAGACCAAAGAGAAGTGAAAATAGAGTGAACCACAAATTTGTTTTGACACGTAAAGTATATTAATTAACCGAGATCTGAACAAGCCTTCGGGAGACTCTCAACCCTTACAACCTTGACAGAAAGGGTTCGAATCCCAATGGGATCAACAATTTAATACTAGATGACTTTGAATTTTGATTGATAAAAAGATTGAAAAACATCACAGGCAAGTGATTCAAGCCAGATTGATTAATTTCATTTTTTTAAAATTGTGTTCCTATCAAGATCGATTGATTGATTGATTGATTGATTGATGTTTTACGCCAACTTTAGCAATATTTCAGCTATATTATGGCGAGCACTGTTGAGTATAATAAACATAAAATATCAATACAAAACTATATAGCTTTTTACAAGTTAAAACAAACGTGTTAAAAACATAATAGAAGAAATTTTGGTTTAACAGTAATGTTCCTATTGTAGTAGAGTTGGCTATGGAGTTATCTTTCTTTAAATTCTGGCTTTTTAAAATTGACCAATTATTATATTTTTGATAACATCGTTTTTTTTCATACTTTATCCAGTTAAAAAGTATTTAGTTTCATTAAATAGAATAATTTATAAATGTAATGGTCTTTGAATTCCTAATTTTGTTAATTTAAATTTCTATTTATAGAATTTACAGAGAAATATTTATTTTTGATATAGTTAATGTTATTACAGCTAAGATAAGATACATTTATTCCAATCAATGTCCCTCAAGGGGTAAATACAAATATAACATTCATAATTCAGACACAACAATACAACAAACCTAATGTAACAACAAGTTGATATATATATATATATATATATATATTACAAGTTTATATTGCTTTAGGGCTATCTCATAGCCCAAATTAGGAGGTCCTCGACTTCCAAAAACCGTCCGTTTGAAAAGTATTCATACCTATTTCAGAACTAAATAATTTTATATTGTTCATTTGATTTTGGATACTTTATATAATTGTTTAATAAAAGTTATACTTTACAATCTTATTCATTTCAAGTCAACAAATGGTTTAGTGAAATACCACATTCGAACTACTTAGCAGACGACCTGAGAAAGCCACACTTGGTGTCCGTCCGTCAGTCTGTCTAATTGTCATCACTGGCGTACGTCGTCTCCTGCTACATTTTGGTCCCGCGAGGCGGATGTGGTATTTTTACTACACCATTTGTATTCTAAAATATCAAATAAAATCAAAAGTTGCAAAAGTACTAGAAATAGTATCAAATACAAGTAGATATGAATACCTTCAATGTCTGGAGCTTCTGTTGTTTGGATGAATTTCAATAATGATTAGATTTGAGGAAAAGCCAACTCGTTTTGATGGTGTATCATGTGATCTAGGGGATTATTTAATTCAATTTGATGTTATTGCCAAATGGAATAACTGGTCAGATTCAGATAAAGCTAGCCAACTTGTCATTAATTTACGTGATGAAGCTCAGTCAGTGCTCAAATATTTGAAAAAGGAGCAGTTATCTGATTTCTCTAGCTTAAAGGAACTGTTGTTTTAAAAGAGAGATGTGTTTACTATAAGTCTATGTTGCAAAACTGTAAGCAGGATGAGAAGGAAATAGTTGCAGATTTTTGTCTTAGATTTGCTGAGATGGGTCAAAAGGCTTATTCAGACACTTTTAATTTACTGCCAGAATATTTTGTAGGTTTGTTCTTGTCTGGTCTCAATAATTTGGACATGAGAAGGCATGTATATTTGAAAAGTCCAAATTCATTGGAGGAAGCTCTGTCATTTGCAATTGAGTTTTTGCGAGAAAGAACAACTCGATTCATTGTCAAAAAGTGAAATTGACTTTACATGCTTGTTTTAATCTCTTGATTTATTAATGAAAGCACTGAGAAATTTCACTTGTAAGCGTCAGCCTAGGTTTAGAAAGAGATGTTTTAATTGTTCAAAGATTGGTCATGTAAGTGTCCTCTGAGGGTCAGTAAGGTAAAAGTTATCAAACAAAAATCTGGTATTTCTAATGAAAGTTACGGTACTCATAGTGCTGATAGTAGTACTTCATGTTGTAGAGAGGCTTTAGTGGATCATACGAAAAGTAAGCAAGTTGACACTGGGTGGAAGTAATTCTTTTGTGTTCTGGTCTTCTTCTTGTTTTTATTACATGCAGTCAGTTATTTTCATTTGAAGTAAATATTCAGTTCTCACTTTGAGTTCAGCTTGTGTGATCTATTTGCTTTGTTATATGCTTATGTGGAGATTGTTGCTAAGTTTTTATTTGTGGTGGTTTATTCTGAGTTTTTACTCAATATTTTTGGACTTGTTGCCTATCAGTTAGTGAAATGGTAACTGTGGACCAAAGTGTGATATGTTAATGTCATGGCAGAAACCAGTGGTGTGATGACTTGTTCAACAGATGGCACAGATGCAAAGGCAAAGTAAAGTAGGTCTACCTTGTAGACCATACACATGCAGATTATCAACCCAGTCAAAACTCATGCAGATGACTTCACGAAATAGAGTAGATTCGGACTTAAAAACTTTTATATCGGTGGCAAAAAAGTCTTATGTTACCGTTATCAACAACGTTGGACATTATGTGTACTTCATTACTATTGGTGGCATATCACGTTATATGGTATGTTACCGTTATCAACAACGATGGACCTTGCAGTATCGCAGTACTTTATTTGGTGGCATAGCACGCTATATATATATGCTGTGTTAACGTCATCAACAACGGTGGAACTCGCACAGGACAATGCTTGCTGTTAACAATTTGGACCTATTCGAGAAGATACAACAGAAGAATTATACTAAAGAAATCCGTTCTCAGCAGACACATGAAAAAGACCAGTGCCGTTTATACACAAACTGTTTAAATATTTATTCGTGGACTTTATGGCTTAATGTTTGTTTTCGTACTTTTTTTGATCTATTATGATTTAATTTGAATTCTTCAAATTTTTCTAAGAGGGGAACATTGTAGTAGAGTTGGCTATATATTTATCTTTCTTTAAATTCTGGGTTTTTAAAATTGACCAATAATTATTATATTTTTGATCACATCGTTTTTATTTTCATACTTTATCCAGTTAAAAAGTATTTAGTTTCATTAAATAGAATAATTTATAAATATAATGGTCTTTGAATTCCTAATTTTGTTAATTTAAATTTCTATTTATAGAATTTATAGAGAAATATTTATTTTTGATATAGTTAATGTTATTACAAGTTTATATTGCTTAAGGGCTATCTCAGAGTCCAAATTAGGAGATCCTCGACTTCCGAAAACCGTCCGTTTGAAAAGTATTTCATACCTATTTCAGAACTACATAATTTCATTGTTCATTTGATTTTGGATACTTTATATAATTATTCAATAAAAGTTATACTTTACAATCTTATTCATTTCAAGTCAACAAATGGTTTAGTTAAATACCACATTCGAACTACCTAGCAGACGACCTGAGAAAGTCACACTTGGTGTCCGTCTGTCAGTCTGTCTAATTGTCAGCACTGGCGTACGTCGTCTCCTGCTACACTATCAAGAAACCAAAATTACAGTTAATTTATCTTCTGCATATGGCCACTTCAACAAATATGTCTTGTCAGTGCAGATTATATCAAAACAATTGGACACCGAATAAAAACGAAACATTAAAGGGGAAGTCATGGAAATATGTACATGTAGTAGTTATCGGATGGGATATCCTTTTATTTCAAATGGGATCAAAAGTAAATTCCTGAAATTTAGTAAAAATTGCATTTAACTAAAAATTGACTTAATTTCGTCAATAAACAACAAAATTTGAAAAAAAAACATGTTTAATTAATAGTTCACTATTTGATTTTCTTATATATTTTTTGAAACAAGTTCCGTGGTTAGCATTTCATGTTTTTTTTTTCAACATTTGTCATTTCAAATATTTGAAACAGTCATAGACTGTAATTTCCAGTTTTTATAAAAGCATTATTTAAAGAAACTTAAGCTTTGCTTCTTGAAAATATTGAAGTAATCTGACAAGATTTGGGCTATTAAGGTAGTTCGGGTGTCTGAAACTGAGCATCTGTTTTGTGCATCTAAGCAAAAATTCAATAATTCAATGAGAATGTTGTCTGAATGATTTTGTATGTCTTAAAATAAAAATGAACAATAATTATCAAGTTTGTTCGAATAATATTAAATATTTACGTACGATTCAAAAAGTTTCATCAAAGGGAGATAATTTTATACTGAAATACCATGGAATAGGTCAAATTTTCCAAGTTTTCATAAACAAAAAATAAGGTAGTTGATCCCAATTCTTTTTTGAATTTGTCAAATACCTAAATACCGAAGTTCCTGTAAATTTACTTTCTGCATATGCGCATTTCGACAACTTATGTCTCTTCAGTGCAGATAAAATCTAAACGTTTGGCAGACCATCAACTCAAAGATGATTAAAAACTGATAGAGAACAAAAACCAAATATGATCTAAATGTAACGCCAAAATCAGCTAAGGACAGAGCTTTGCACGAGGGAGATACTCCTTAGTTTTCAACAAAATTTACAAAAAATTTAGATATTGTAAGTTTCCAAAAATAATCGGCTTTCGGGTCAGCACCGAAGTACTGACTACTGGGCTGGTGAATACCCTCGGGGACTAACAGTCCACCAGCAGTGGCATCGACCCAGTAGTAACAAATAACTAAATACCGAAGTTACTGTAAATTTACTTTCTGCATATGCGCATTTCGACAACTTATGTCTCTTCAGTGCAGATAAAATCTCAACGTTTGGAAGACCATCAACTCAAAGATGATTAAAAACTGATAGAGAACAAAAACCAAATATTATCTAAATGTAAAGCCAAAATCAGCTAAGGACAGAGCTTTGCACGAGGGAGATACTCTTTAGTTTTCAAAAGCATTTTTACAAAACACATTTACTATGAGTTTTCCAAAAATATGTGTTTTTTTCTATTTTGGGGTCCCAAATTACTTTAATTAAGTTATCTCCCCTTTGTTGAAAACTTACAAATTCTTCATGTTCACGAAATAACTTTTTCAAAGGTCCGTGACATTTCTTTTTTTTTTGTTTTTAAATCGAAGTTCTATATCGTATCAATAAATATACAAAGTTTGGAAAAAAATGTATGTCTGCTTTATAGATAAAATATGCCCTTGAACTATGATATATGGTCGTTTCCCATATAATTCTATTGTAAATATAGTGTGAAATACCAAATTAGACCAATCTTTAGAAGTGTGTATTTTTTTTTACATATCCGTGACACCCCCTCCCCCGATTTTTTTGCATAATTCTATAGCATATTGCTCTAAGTTTCATTGTACAAATTTATGTCAGAAACCAAGACACCCCAACTACCTTAAGTTATTTTGACAGCAAATGGTATGAATTATCTCGCTTTGTATGATATCAGAATTTACCCAGTGTCGACTAATACATGTTTTCTCTTATCGACGGACATTGCAATCATGATTTTTGAACCCATATCCAAAATCCTGTCATAGGGTACCCCTTGAAATGAGAAAATACAGAAATCGTGAGAACGGAAACTTTCTATGACATCTAAAAATAAAAAAAAAAATGAATACTAGTAGTTGTTCCAGCCTTTAAATCAAACATTTGCTCAAATCTTTGGGCAGTAGTCGGGATAATTCATTCTGTAGTTGTAGACTTTTCCCAACAACAGACAATCCAGTTTGTACTTTTAAACTGCTCCCCATCAAAGTACTAACCAATTTGAAATTATGTACTGTTACCCAACCAAAGCATAATTCAAAATATTTCTTTGTCTGAACTGTACTCTTATTAAGTTGTAGACCTCGGTTACAAATTATATAAAAAGTTAAGTGGAGTAGCTGACAAATGAATCCCAAGTTAGTCTAAGAAAGTTACTATAATATCTGACACAATCTGGTTTCCAATCATTGACGTATTCTTACACTTTTTGAAAATACGTCGACAAACGAATAACGAAGCAAAAATGAGGAAAGGGAAAATTCCAAAATCAAAACTCTAAAATCACGGCAATTCAGATCCAACACGAATTGAGACAACATGACAAAGATAAAAATAAAAAAAAACAAAAAACAAAACAAAAAAAAAAAAAAAAACAAACAAACAAAAACAAAACAAAACAAAAAAAACAAACAAACAAACAAAAACAAAACAAAACAAAAAAACAAAAACAAAAACAAAAAAAAACAAAAATATAATAAAAAACAAAAGTGAACAAGAACGCCACAAAACTAAAGCAAAAACTGAAATATCATCAGGTGCTCCTTAACGGCGAGCATGATCTGCTCCGCTCGTAGCACCCGTCACACTGCCATTGAAAAGTCCGGTTTTGTCACAGTTTTTAAAAGGCATGCAAGTAGTTTTCGTGTTGATTTCTTCTCTTGATATATAAAACATTTTAAAAAAAATTATATGAAAAACAAATATTGACTTGTCCAAGTTCAAAACATGCCTAAAAATTGGCATCATATACTCTTTAATTTTGAATTGCTTTTAGATAAGTACACATTTTAGGGAAACCCAGGGAAAATCCACAGGAAAAGTATGCGAGTTTTAATTTAAACTTCCACTAAAATAATTTCACAATGATATATGTACAACACAAACAAAAGTTTAAATTTAAACAACTTTGAATGGTTGTTTTTGCAGGTAAATTATAGGTAGCGTCCAAAAATAAGATCAGGTTAAAATGATTTTTTGTTAGACATTAAAACATTGATACGTAGTAATGATCTTGCTTTTGATATTCATTTAGCATTCTATTGAATACCTGAAAACGAGAAATTTAAAGATAACAAGTAGGAATTTACAATTAGGCAAATAAGTACTTTTTGCTAGTTACAGGATTTGTCAGTTAACTGGTTGGCCATACATGTGTAAAATATATGTATCCTTAATATATATTGTATCTACTTCCTTGGAATTATATTTGTGTTGTGATGCATGCTCAGTAAGTTAATGTATGCCTTTTTCCATGTAGCATTTTTACAGAACCTAAATCAATATTCTGTCATGAGAATATGAACATGAAACCTTCCAAATTGCAATAAATTTATTTTAACTTTTGAGATGGTATATAACGTTTTTTTAAATATATTGTGGAAACAATAATATATTATAAATAAATATGTATCAGAATGTAAATGCATTTGAATCCATTTTATGATGCGAGTGATTATCATACCTGTGTATACAATTTCTCATGTGTCAAGGAAAAATACAAAGAAATCGTTTGAGACGATAACCCTTTTAGTCTTATCTTTTCTCCTTTCGGGTTTTCAAAAAATAACATAATCAGAATTTTTTAAAATTTATTAGCAGGGGGCTATAACAAAATGACGGAACAGATTAGTAAAGAGCCAAAGTCCAAGAGGCAAGACAATGCAAGTGGAAATTCACCGGAAATAGGTGATTTGCCAATTACCGACTTTGGTTCCGTTCTTTAAAATTTTTACTCAATCAACGTCACGTGACACCGGACAGGTTGTCACATTTACCGAAGAAACCCTTATAAATCAGCATTCTGGNATAAATATCTCATAATTATGACTTATTATCTCATAATTATGAGATACTATCTCGTAATTATGAAATAATATCTCATAATTATGAGATGTTATCTCATAATTATGAGATAATTATCTCATAATTTTGAGATATTTTTTTTCTTCATGTGGCATCAATACGCTTCCGTAAAAAATAACATAATCAGAATTTTTTAAAATTTATTAGCAGGGGGCTATAACAAAATGACGGAACAGATTAGTAAAGAGCCAAAGTCCAAGAGGCAAGACAATGCAAGTGGAAATTCACCGGAAATTGAAGACCGCATTTGAAAAGTAAGTGAGAACCGAACCGTCAGTCAGAGAACGAACAATCCATGGACAACGACAACATCGGAAACACTAAGGAACATTGGACATCAGATGAGTACAGGACAAAAAAGAAAAATGGAGACACACATAAAGATGAACAACACGGACCCAATGAAAATCATGGGTGAGATCAGGTGTACTGGTAGAGTAAGAATCTTCTGCTTCTTAAAAGACACCCGTCGTGTTGAACATGTGAACTCCGGTAGTAAAGTCAAATCTGGTAGATGAAAAAAAAAACCTTAGCTGTAAAAGGAAAGATCCGTTGTAATCCGGGAAGCATATATCCCATAGCCATGTCGACCATTAAACTTCTGTAGTGACGAATTAAGTTGTTCCTTTGCTTGTTTTTTACCATGTATTTGTAGAGACTTTGTCTCATGTGCATTTACTCCATATCCTTTTATTCACCATTTACGACTGGAGTTTAACTCTCCTGCAGTGTGGAGTCCGTAAACCGATTCCCCGTGCGAGAGATGTATGCTCTCTATATTTTTCAGTTGTGGTGTCCTTGTGCGTGAGAGAATTTCTCATATGGATATACTATTGATACTTTCAAATTTTGGCAATTATTTTTGTAATTTTCGAAATGTAATCCAGACCACCTGTTTTAAGTGCCCACATCTCACTATTTTATAACGCCAAGTTTTCTTACATTCGACTTGATGAGTGTCCTGTGTTTGTCTATATGTTGTAGTTGTCCACTAGTGCTTTTGTCGGGCAAAGGATGACAGTGATTGTAAGAGCACTTTGCCAGTTCAATTGATGTTTGTTGACAATCCCGCATCCATGACCAAGAAAGACATGGATGTAGCGTTGCTCGACCATTAGCAAAGATTTCCGCTTAAACCGGTTCTAGGGGCCGTCTTGAACTTACTATGAAATATGAGCAAAGCTCATTGTTGAAGGCCTCATGGTGACTTCAAGATGAAGAACAACAATAAAAGCGTTGTTCCTTTGCTTGTTTTTTATCATGTATTTGTAGAGACCTTGTCTCATGTGCATTTACTCCATATCCTTTTATTCACCATTTAGGTAACATAACCTTGCTTATGTAGACTATTTGTAAGCAACAAAGCTACAGCAAGGAAGTCACTGCATCGACCACATACCCTTGAGTAGCGAATAACAAAATACCGAGGTTACTGTGAATTTAGGTTCTGCATATGCGCATTTCGACAACGTATGTCTCATCAGTGCAGATAAAATCAAAACTTTTGGAAATCCATGAACCGAAATATATGTAAAAGCTGATAAAGAACAAATTACCAATAGGATCTAAATAGGAAAGCCAAAAAATGAATGAGTTGTGAGAAAAAAGAATGAGTTGTGAGAAAAAAGAATGAGTTGTGAGATTTAAACTCCATATGCTGGTGCTTTTGGAATGTTGCTACAAATAAAAGAGAAGTTGACAATTGGAAAAATCGCGTTTGTCATACAATCTAGGTTGTAGTGTATCTCTGTTGTTAATTTCAAGATGAAGGTCAAGGAACGAGGCCGATGTTGAAGTATATGTAGTATCCTTAATTTCGAGCTCTTTTTGATAAACAAGATGAAGAAAATCACCAAAGCGAGAGTTGTTAAGTGATAAAATATCATCTATATAATGCTGATTTTAAACAGTCTGTATAAGTATATGTCTCATTTTTAAACTTTCATGTAATCAGGTTAGCTGTTACATTACAAATTTTTGAGTTAGGGGGAAGAAAAGATTTTTCATTGGTTTTGTTTGATGTCTTGGTAAAATTAACATGTAATTATTTGTGGAGCGTAAATCCTACGCAGTTTTACCAACAAAAGGAATTACGAAGGCACCGTATCGTTAAGTAGCCTATATTATCCGCAACAAATTCATTTCTCACTTTCAAATCTTAAACAAATCAAATGCAAAAGGAGAGGGTGTCATTAAATCGTCCTCCCGGATCAGTCTCTATCCAATATTTTACGAAAGGATATGGAGTAAATGAACATGAGACCATAACACATATGTTTACTCCAACTGCAATAATTTTAATGAGCTGTATGGCCATTTCGGAAATTAATCCCTCATCAGCAGCACAAGAAACCAAACAAAGGAAATTCATAATTTCAAAAATTGCTTAAAATGCACAAAACCAAACGAAATCCGAAATAATCCGTAATATCAAATATAGCTAAGGACAAAACTACGATGGAGGGAGTTAATCCTTAGGTTTTAGAATTTACATAAATTTAGATAATAGTTATTGAACAAAGTGTACACATGAGATATTATCTCACGTACAAGTACACCATATCTAAGAAAAATAAAGAGCATACATCTCTACCACTGGGAATTGTTTTACCAACTCCACAAATGCGAATTAGGGATCGACTTAGAAAAAAAGTACTGAAAAATAATACGGAAAATAATAAAACCAAATATAAAAAACAAAGAAATAAAGTTAATAACATGAAGAAATATGCAAAAGAAAATTTTGAAAATAATTTAGACAATTTTTTACTCAATAATTCCTCTAATTCTAAATCTTACTGGAAGATAATGCGTATGTTAATTAAATCTAACAAGGGAAACAACACTATACCACCACTCCGCAATATTATCCAGGATCAAAACCTTGAGGACATAGTTTATGATGATTCAGATAAATGTGAATTGTTAAATAGATATTTCAGTTTTATTTCAAAATTAGATGAGGAAAATGTACTTCTACCTGAATTTGATTCTAGGTCGGACAATTTGATTACCGACATTTCTGTGACAGAAAGTGAAATTATTGATGTTATACAGATTTTAGACCCCAACAAAGCAACGGGACCTGATAAAATAAGCCATAAAATGCTCAAAATTTCTCCAGAACTAGTAGCAAAACCTCTTCAAATAATATTTAACAAATCTCTTCAGCAAAATAAATACCCATCCTCTTGGAAGTTGGCGAAAGTTATTGCTATTTTCAAGAAGGGTGATGCTTCCCTTCCCTCGAATTATCGTCCTATTTCTCTTATTAGTTGTGTAGGAAAAGTAATGGAAAGAGTTATTTACAAGCATATTTATAACCACCTTATTAGTAA